>QUSE01000041.1:1103322-1163450 GCA_006508115.1 Apiospora malaysiana | reverse complement strand
CCCCCCCCCCCCCCCCCCCCCCCCCCCCCCCCCCCCCCCCCCCCCCCCCCCCCCCCCCCCCCCCCCCCCCCCCCCCCCCCCCCCCCCCCCCCCCCCCCCCCCCCCCCCCCCCCCCCCCCCCCCCCCCCCCCCCCCCCCCCCCACCCCCCCGCCCCCCCCCCCCCCCCCCCCCCCCCCCCCCACTCCCCCCCCCCCCCCCCCCCCCCCCCCCCCGCTCGGCCGCGCCCCCTGCAAAACCCCCATAAGAAAACAAAATACCACGGCAAGCACGAGCAACGCATGGAATGGCTGCCATTCCGGGCACAAAGGCTCGAGGAACTCGGCGTCGATGGCCATGGGCGACCCGCCCTCCTGGAGTTGGTTTGGACGGTCTGACCAGGCGCAGAAGTCTTCGCCTAGCGCCTCGTATCTATTTCGCTCCCCTCCGGAGTTAATTGACGGGAGTTCGCTTCAAAAGGGGGAAAAGAAGAAAGTCGGTACTCAAGCCACGCCAGAAAGGGAAGATACGCCACCGCCAAAAGAGAGATAAGAGGCTACTTACTCTTCGCAGACTGACGTAAACCCAGAGAGCTTCGCATAATCGATCAAATCGTGTCTTGACAACGATGTCTTCTCGGAAGCTGCCAAAATGGTTAAACCCGTCTCTTCGACATCCTCAGAGTCGGCGGCTCCATCGTTTCTAATCTGTAGGGGCGCCATAAATCGAAAGAGCAAGATACGGGTAATTGTCAATGACAAAAAAATCGCCGTTTTGTTCGGAGTTCTAATGATAGAGAGAAAGGCATTACTGTCCAGGCTGGCTTTCGGGCATCCCAGTGGGAAAGGGGGAGGAAAAGTGGCCATGTCGGATATTCAGGCGACCTAGGTAGGTATCAGTATGTAAGAGATCAGAGGCTGCCATCACGTCTTCGAGTATAGTGGCCTCGGCGATACAAGTCTCGGTAAATGAGTAACGTTGCTAGGTGTAACACGCGAGATTGACGGACCCTATTCCTCGCTGAAAACCGCAGCCGGGACTGGCCGCATACAAAGTGTCACCTCTCAGCGTTCACAAGCCACGATGGATCGCGGCTAGGCCTGCCGATGTCAGCCACAACGTTGCACCTTGAGAACACGAACGAGAGACGTTTATGATTTTGTTTTATTGGTGTTTGTTTCATTTTTGTGGTTTCTGCCAGGCTTTCCTCGTTGCAAACCAAAGTACAAGAGAAAAGTCATAGACAAGAATAGAGGGGAGATGACATGATGTCTAAGCTTCTTGGAGCCAATAAAATGTACACGAGAATTCATCTCAAAATCAGCGGCGGGTGTTGTACATTTATACATGTCATGTCCATATACGGGTCATCTCAATAAACTCCTTGCCCCCCATGCCCGCAGTCGTAGCAAGCCCACCCGAGTTCGCTCGCTCCATCCCTCGTACACATTAGGTATAGGTAAATTCGTGATACCAGTAGATCGTCTTTTTATATTTACTGGATGATTCGGGTAATGATACCTGTGGCAACAGTGCGGCCACCCTCACGGACGTTGACACGCTGACCAGCCTCGATGGCAATGGGGTTGTGCAGGTGGGCAACCATCTCGACGTTGTCACCGGGCATGATCATGCGGCTCTTGTCCTCGCAGTCGTCGGGGAGGAAGAGAGCGCAGGACTCATCGGCAGTGCGCAGGAACATCTGGGGGCGGTAGTTCTCGTGGAAACCGGTGTGACGGCCACCCTCGTCCTTGGTGAGAACGTAGAGAGAGATCATGAACTTGGTGTGGGCCTTGACGGTGCCGGGCTTGACAATGACCATACCACGGCGGACATCCTCGCGGCGGATACCACGGAGGAGGAGACCGGAGTTGTCACCGGCGCGGGACTCGTCGCAGGACTTCTTGAAGGTCTCGATATCGGTAACCTTGGTCTTGATGATCTCGCCACCCTTGCCGACAAGCTCGACTTCGGAGTCCTTCTTCAGGAGACCACGCTCAACACGGCCCGAGGCAACGGTACCACGACCAGCAATGGAGAAGACATCCTCGACGGACATCAAGAAAGGCTTGTCCATATCACGCTCAGGTGTGGGAATCCACGAGTCGACGGCCTCAAGAAGCTCGTCGATCTTTTCCACACCAATCTCAGGTCGCTTGCCTTCCATGGCCATCAGGGCGGAACCCATGATGACGGGGGTCTCGTCACCCTCGAAGCCGTAGTGGCTCAGCAGCTCACGCATCTCCATCTCGACGAGCTCCAACATCTCGGGGTCATCAATGGCATCGACCTTGTTGACGAAGACGACAATCTTCTGGACACCGACCTGGCGGGCCAGGAGCAAGTGCTCTCGGGTCTGGGGCATCTGACCATCGGAAGCGGCAACGACAATGATGGCACCATCCATGTTGGCGGCACCAGTAATCATGTTCTTGATGTAATCGGCGTGACCGGGACAGTCGACGTGGGAGTAGTGGCGGTTGTCGGTAGAGTACTCGATGTGGGCAGTGGAGATGGTGATACCACGCTTTCGCTCCTCGGGAGCCTTGTCAATGGCACCATACTCGAGGTAGCTGGCCATGCCCTTCTCGGCCTGTCGCTTGGTGATGGCGGCGGACAGAGTAGTCTTTCCATGATCGACGTGACCAATGGTACCAATGTTCACGTGAGGCTTTGATCGCTCGTAGACAGCGTAGGAGCGGTAGATGTTGAGAGCGGCCGAGACATTCTGGGACTTTATTGACTGTAAAGGATTGGCAGTGCTACCGGTTCTGAGAGAAAGACGGGATGCGCGCAGGAAGGGCGCAAGGGTTCTGAAAGCGGCCGACATGTTGAAGGACGACTAGACCAGAGGCACCCAAAACCAAGATGATTGAATCTACGACGGGAGGAGAGGGGAGAGTGGGCGATGAATGGGGTCAAACGTCGCTGGGAATGGGGGACGGAGATGGAAAAGGGACAGAATAGCTGCTTCCTGCGTGCCTCCTAGAGATTGCCGTGAAGCTCGCACTGCTAAGAAATATTTTCGTAGCGTATCCCGGCCTGGGCCAATCAATTGACACTGACAGACTGAGATGATTCTCAATTGGATTGGCTCCAATTGAGCTGCTGCCCCACCAGAGCAAGACAGCCCAGACAGCCCAGACAGCCCAGACAGCTCCCACTACTACTCCCACTTGGTTCCGTGCTGGCCAAAAATGAGTGGTTGCGTCAACCACCAAATACATCGTTGAATTCAACCCTATCCTTTTTTAAACTAAAACAATCTCTGTAATATTAATATCTCGCTCTTTAAGAGCCTCGCTTGTCATCCTCGGATCGTAGTTAATTAGCTTCCCTGTAAGCTTATTCCTGAACCGGCAGCAGACTCGAGGATCGATACTTTCTCGGGTCCAATCTAGTAGTGGCTCCCATTGCTGTGGAAGTGGCACTTTATCTAAACGGGGGTCTCTTGTGACACCAGTGCCCGTCTTCAAGTTCTTGTACAGGACTTTATTCTTAACATTTTCATCCGACATGTCATACTGAACACACCAGTGATCCGGTAGTTGGCCAAGAAAGGCCTCACCGTCCATGACGCCATTAAGGTAAACGGGCCCCACGGCTTGGAAGGTAGTTCCTCGATTACCTACTGGACGAACAGCTATAGGAGAAACACACCCAAGAGGGATAAATATAGCTTCGCCTAATGTATTTAATTAGTTTGAATCTTGTAGTAGCATAGTGGTAAGCGTTGAAGATAATAGACATACCGGACTGAACCTCCCATTTACAAACACCCGGGTGGCCTCGGCTCGTTAGAAATAGTTTCGTTCCTGGCCACCAGTAGTCCACAAAGCTTTTATAGGCGAGCCACCACGAAGGGAGGTTTTCTTTAGACTCTAACGAGAAGCCTGGGTTGTGGAAGACGTCCTGTCGGAGCCGCTCTCGAGGTTGCGCCCACACTGGTGGGTTAGCAAAGCGGTCTGCCGTAAGGCCTTGATGCATCGCATCAATGTATCTGTGGGCTGTTTCGATTTGACACCTTCCCACCAGTGTTGTGAACTTCTCGAGTACCTCCGCCAGATTCCCAATATCCTTAATCAAAAGGGTGGAAATAGTATCATCAAGGAAAACACCTTTGATACGCAGGGAGTTCTGACGCTCGGCCCCGGAAACCATTTCTGAACAGGACTGACCCGAAGCAGACGCACACGAGTATAAAAGACTATGCAGGGAAGGAGCCCCCCCTCGCCAGTCTGGAACCCAGCTTGGCCAAAGCTGAGAAGCGGTCTTCGTTGCTGGAACTGGCCACCCAGCGAATATTAGGAGGTCACTCCTCTGTTGTAGGTGACTATACGTGGCAAAAAACTGCTTGTAGACGAGTTGAATGTCTAGTCTATAGTCAATATATAACGCTTCTTGGAGCTCAGGAGGCGCCAGGCTCATGATCCCATAGATAATATCCCTGGGGTCAGAGCAATGATGGTGAGCCCCAAGAGTCGATAGAACGTAGTCGAAATAATTCCCATAAGCGATACTGCACATTGGGAGAAGCCTTGCAAAATAAGGGCGCGCGGGGAAATCCTGTCCTTTGACAGCCAAACAACGGACAGCACGCCAGAATAGCGACCAAGGTATCTCGTGCGTACCACATTGTAGGAAAGATTTGATGTTCCCCATGTGAATCTCTTGGATAACCCATAGCCGAGAGAACCATGGCCGATTGATGAGGCCGATGATTGCGGCCCATAAGGAGTTGTCGAAAGGCACTGGCTCTTTTGGATCATGCCATGTTGGTTCTGAGGCGCCTGGAGAACTTGCAAATAGATAATTGGTCGTGATCTCGACTTGCTCCCCCACACGATGCAGGCCTTGCATGGCCTTTACAACATTGTCACGTTCAGGCCCGAGCCAGGCCACAACTTTACGCGCACGGCGGTAGATGTGAGCCATGTGTCTAACTTGACGCCCTCGCTCTTCCAGATCATCTTGATTGATACACAACGCGTCGATCCACATGAGCCGTCCTTCCTCTCGTAAACGTAGATGTCGAAGAGCCTCGGAAAGATTTGCCCCAATTTGCAGTACCGAAGGTTTTTGGCTGGTGCTGGATTTCACGCCGTTGCGTACCGTGACCGTCGCAGACGGACTCAATGGACCCCAAGTATATGACAAAGCCTCAAAGTCGGGCGTGTCCCCAGTGTCCTGGGTTGGCTGCAGAGTAACATCGTATGCAGTTGGGATGACGTGAGAATTTGGGTGCACCCAAGTAGTGGTTTCATCTGGACCCTTGAACAGCATTCGCCCTTCACTTGTCTGGAATACATTCCACCTTGGAGGCAATGTTTCTCGCAAATTTTCGAGGCTTAGAGTTTTTGGTGGCGACCGCATTGGTAGAGGGCTAAGGGAAACATGATCCAGCGTGATCTCGAGATGGTCGTCGTAGCTGCCAGGGAGTATAGTCACAAGGCGGATCTCATTCTTCGATTCATCCAGATGCTGATATGCATAAGTCTGCTGGCAATCTAGATCGAGTGCTGGGGACTCGGCAATTGGCTGCTCGGTTGCCATGATCCCCTTTGCTGCAACTCATACTTTGCTAACTTTGCTAACTCGGCCTGAATAATATGAGCATTATGATTGCCTTCAAAGGTTGCACCCCGCATCACTATGGCTTCGATGTACAAAGGTAGCCGGGCTTCAAGCAGTGTTTTTAGAAACCTAGAAACAGGCCAAGACCGGGCTTACCCGAAAGTCCTGCTCCCCGGAAGTAATAGCTGCTAACTTAAACCTCCCCCGATCCTTGTACTTTCGGCGGAGGAACGGGTATCTCCACCTAGCCCATGTTCCTCCGAGCTCTTTTGCCGGGCGCTTAGCGACCGTCTGTCTCTCCTGTAAATGAGGGGGTAAGAGTTTCGTGTTGGCCAAAAACGAGTGGTTGCGTCAACCACCACCAAATATGCGCACAGACCCAACGACGCAGTTACGAGCAACAAAAAGACATCAAGACATAAACATACAACACCGAGGATTCCCAGGTCGTCACGGACCCTAGTACTAATTCGGCTCTCTATGCTCTTGTCGGGGAGCGGACGCCGACCTTGTGTAACAAATTATTCCAGATAGGTTGGCCGACCAGCTAAAGGCTGACAAGGTCCCTGAGCGAAGAGACAGGATCTGGCAATAGAGATTTCAATTGGTATCGCTCTAAGCCAGCGGCTCCTTGACCAGATATTCGTACAGAAGCACATCTGATAGGATATTTCCTGGCTGGTATACTAGGGCTTCTGCATAAACAATATTTCAGCCGACAGTAATCACGGAGCCGCCTTCCAAAAAACATAGTCTCGATGTTGTCTCCTGCCCAACCACAACAAGCCAATACCGACGAGAAGGAGGTCGCATATACGAGGTAGCGCCCCGGACTATACCTAGGAGCCTACATACAGCACAACCTCGACCATTCGAGGCTCAGCCTAACAAAGACATATTTCGACTAGAAATACACCTATACACCTAATCTTATATTTATACGAGGGCTCTTAACTCCAAGATGCCTTCCCACGATTTAATAATCAATATACACTTATACCTTAAAACTAGATAATATAAAAGGTAGTAACTATCTTTCCCTCTATTCAAACTGCCAAATCCTATAGAAACAGGAACGAGGCAGAGAAGAATAGCTTAAAATATATCTCCGTATAGTATATACTAACTGCGACTAAGTTCATACGGTTGCTCACCGTTGTGATACGATTGCAGCCAACAGCTACGTATTGCTGCAGCCGATTGATTTAGGTACATCACCAAACCTGTCCAGACATCCTGGCACTGTTGCCTGCCAACTGCCTACAAGCTGCACCACTCTACATTCGCTCAACTGGCTTTCACATTTTCGTTTGATGGCAGACTTCTTCGTAGTGAGCGTTTCAGATGACTTTTAAGTAGTTATTGGGCCTGGTACTCTCTTTTCGTTCGCCGCCATTTAAATCAAAGCATTTGATAGCCTTTGCTTTTTGCTGCACATCACGTCTCGGACATGAGCGCCACGACTCTGGCGACCACCGTCTTCAGCGCTGTGCGTCTCCTTACATTTTGCGAGCTCTGGTGGATAGCCATACATACAGTAGTTCACAAGGCTAACTTTTTTCTCTATAGACCGCCATTTATGCTTTATCGAGAGCTATCTATCTACTGTACTTTCATCCGCTTGCCCGCTTCCCAGGTCCCCGGCTCGCAGCCGTTTCAAACCTTTGGTATGCGCACCACTGGTTCTCTGGCCGGTGGCCCTGGGCGGTCGAAAGGGCATTGCGCGATTACGGCTCGGCCGTCCGGATCGCCGCCAGTGAGCTTGCATTCTTCACGCCCCAGGCCTTCACGGACATCTACTTGCCACAGTACAAGAACATGGAAGACTTCGTCAAGACCGACTTCCAAAACCGTGGGAAGAACCTCGGCGGTCTCGCCTGGGAAGAGGACCCGGCCCAGCATCGTGAAGTGGCCAGGCAGATGGCCCCGGCTTTCAGCCGCCGCTTCCAATCGAATGGCGGCGGGCTCAGTGGGGCCGACCATCCAGGCAGCGTGGATAGACTCAAGCCTTGCCATCACGCAACGACGATGCATGAGAGTCTATCAGCACCAGCATCGTGATAGCTTCATCGAAAACATCCAACCAAGTTGCCATAACTACCACTAATCTTTGTAACCATACCTCCGCAATACCCCATCTCATTAGAAGCACACCAAAACTTGGCTTGTTGGAACTCCTTCGACACTTCAATATGTCATACAATCGTGTCTACCTAGTTGAAAGATTGGGCACCGTACGGAATCATCATGCCCTCTTCCTAGAAATCCAACAGGATGGCTCTGGAACTCTCATTCACGTCACCGGCGACATCCAGAACGGCATGATATTGGAAATAAAAGAAACATTGAAGAGTCCTGACTTATCTACCTCGTTTATATCGAAGTCGCAGTTAGGGTTGGCCAGGGTCGAGGACCTTTCTCGCGTCGTATCCATCTGCCGCGCCAACCCTCCTCCCGCAAAGCAGTTCAACGGACCTAGAAGAATCAACCCAACACAGCCTCTCCGACGCTGCCAAGAGTGGACAATGGAGACGGTGGGGACTCTCAGGACTGAAGGTGTACTTCTGGAAGTTGTTTCCTAAGTGCAAAAGGCACACCCCCTATGCTGTGCCTCCAATTGCTTCTTCAGATTCGTCAGCTCAGCTACCTTCGCCTGCTTGGCGGCACCCGTCAAGGCCCCGATATCGTCTCTCATCTCATCGAATATCATGTCATATTCTCCAGGGTTCAGCGTGGTTGGTGGGCTTCTCCAGTCGAGACTGAAGTTGTTGACTTACACTTGCCCCATGGTCTCTGCCACGCTACCCCCACCAAAGTACAGATGACGCCTCCTTTCCGGCCTGTCATCGATCTGTTAGCCGTTGTATTTAGTGTAATCAAGAAATATGAGGTTCACGTCTGATCCCGTGTCAGTCGTTGCAACTGCTCTCCGGCCATCAAGAGAGCATTGCATCTGATTCCGAGGTGTCCCGATATATAGAAGCGAGTCTATATCATTTTAGGGCTTTGGGAAATGCCCCAGAAGATGCTTGTTTCTTGTGTATATGGCTGTGCGCTCGAGAAAATGCATACCCAGGACAATAGGCACGGGGTAATCTTTGGGGATATAAAAGCACTCCTTCCTGGGTTGAGAAAATGATTGAGCTCGTACGATTTTAATATCAGCACGTACTCTACCAATCGCTCCGACTCTCTGTCCGTTGCCGAGTTGAGAACCCTCCGCACGTTCTTAGTATTCTCTCGCTCGGCCATTTTCACCACTCATTGGGTCGGAAGCGCGCAGGGCTCGGCTGCAGCGGCATGGTACTTCGACACATCATGTTTGCCTCGGACAACCTGTGAGGCCTTGCTTAAACCAAGGTATAAGTAGATACGAGGGCACCTACGGGAGAACTTTTAAACCATATACTTCCAGAGGGCCAGTGCCAAGGTGGCTTAGATGAGGGGTTGGGCCTTTTCCATTCGAAGCCCCTAAGCTGTAGGATTCGCGTAAAGTACAAGTAAGGGATTTAAGTAAGGGGTTTGTTTAAAGTAACCCGGCTGACGTGTCGTTGGTTATGCAACCAATATTTGAGCAAACGTTCGGATCTGACCTCGGAATTCGGACAGAAGCTTGACCAGTACCGTAAACAGTCCATCTCTGAAGTCGAAGCCCTCAACCTGAAGCTTTGTTTCTACACGATCGTTGTTCAATTTCACGGACTGCATTGCCTGCTCTCTCCGTTTCTCTACCGCCCTCAGATCTCAGCATCGTAGCTCTCAGCAATCATGGCGTCGTCCAACGACACTCCCAGAATTGTTGAGCTGGCTGCTCAGATCAGCGCTTCTGTCAACAAATTCCAGAAACTCCTGTCGGACCAAGGATTGCCATCTCCAACCTTTGACGAGGACAGCCCTCAGTCCTTTCCCCACGACATGTACAGCCTCCGTGCGCAGATCCTCGATGCGACTGCCGAGCTCAATGAAGTGCTCACAGAGCCTCTGATGCTGATTTTCAAGTTTGCTGCGGTGAGACCTCCTTCGAGCGAACCCAAGGTGGTCCATGAATCTGTAATTAAACTTTTGTCAGATCTCCAACCTTATCAGTATTGACACGGTCTGTCGGCTCGGCATTCTGGATATGGTGCCTGCCGGCGGCAAGGTCTCCTTCGCAGAAATTTCTGGAAAGACGGGTTTGTCCCACACCGAGGTCAGGCGTGTGCTTAGACACGCGATGGCCATGCGTATCCTCCAAGAGCCGGAGCCGGAAATGGTGGCTCACACCAAGGTCTCCAAGTTCATGAGCCTTCCGCACATCCAGGCTTGGGCCCAATTCGAAGGCAAGGATACATGGCCAGCCTGCGCCAGAGTGAGTGAGTAGGCAGGAAATGAGTTGACACGATATGCTTATACTTAAAGTAGGCGGCGGACGCGCTTGAGAAATGGCCAGCATCCGACGATATCAAGGAAACTGTAAGTGCACATAGGGTTCCTGCAGCCGGACCATAGGCTAATTCTGCTATCTATAGGGCTTTGCACTTGCCAATAACGGCAAGTCGGTCTTTGAGGTCCTTCATGCCGACCCCGAGCGAGCGATGCACTTCGGAAGTGGCATGAAATCCTTGGACCATGTTCCAGGCTGCGGCGACATGGTAGTATCGAAGGCCTACGACTGGGCATCTCTTGGAAACGCGTACATAGTGATCGTCGGCGGGTCACAGGGTGTAGTCGCCATGGACCTCGCCAAGCACTTCGAGAAGACGAGATTCCTGGTCCAAGACGGGCCGATGATGATCAAGGGAGCAGAGGTTCCCGATGAGCTCAAGGGACGCGTCGACTTCATGGAACACGAGCTCTTCACGCCACAGACAGTCCAGGCCGATGTTTATTTCTTCCGCATGGTCTTCCGCAACTGGAACGACAAGAACGCCGTTAATCTCTTGAAAGCGCAGGTTCCTGCTCTGCGACGCGGGGCCAAACTCCTCATCCAGGATAAGTGCATGACTCAACCAAACACTGTTTCGATAAGTGAAGAGAGAATTCAGAGGTATGATACCACTCTCTAGAGGTGTCGACCTGACTATCGCTGTTAAAAGACCATAACTGCTAACTCGACGGTACTTATGATAGGGCGATTGACATGAGTTTGAAAACCTTCTTTAACAGCCGCGATCGATATTTGGACGACTGGAAAGCTTTACTAGCAGCAGCAGATGAGAGATTCGTCCTTCACAGGGTGGTTCAGATAAAGGGATCTCTACTGTCGATGCTTGAGGTCCACTGGGATGTGTCTGGCGACATGGCCTAAAGGGGTGATCGTCAAACTTGGGTATTACATCAAGCTGAAATGTCTCGGTAATTTCAACTAGGGTTTCTCACGCAGTGTCAGAAGAGCCGTTCTCTTGGGTGTTGTGCTACAGAATGTGAGTGTTTCAGCTTCGGGAGTGGTTTTAGGAAGGGGAAGGTAGGGGGCTTGGGCGTTCGGGATTTGTTACTACGGTGCATACGCTCTTTCCAGAACACTCCTTTGATCCAAGTTTTTATATCATTGCTGTATTGTGTCCCATGCCCTTGGCATGTTGAATACCGTAAAGATCATAATATTGTGTCTTGCCATTGTCAAATTTGAGGTCACCATCACCATCACCATCACCATCACGCGGACCAAAGGAAACGCATTATGGGAACTTTCACAATATTATCTTACAGAGAGTTACATATTCTAAAAAGCCCTGTTGTAGAGAGACCCACACGTACTCGGTTTATTTAAGATACTAATAAAGTGTCTATGGCCGAGCTCAAGGAAGTTCTTTCCGCTCATGCTTGCGCCTTCACAGGATACGCTTTCGTTCTATCAATGGCCTGCCTCCTTGCGAAAGTACATCGAGCCTTAACCAGCCTCGAACGTAGTGGGGGCTGCCGCTTGGAAATGGGTTATTCCCGTACCAGCCATAAGTCAGATTATGCCCTTCATGCGATGAGCATAGAAAAGATTACGGAGTATATTCCTGGCTCACGAGCTCGAACGGCACGCAGCCTGTTGGACTTATAGAAACAGTCTTGGCGCATCTGCGGGTAGGGCTGATCACCCCCTGGGAATAGCCCATCTCCAACCTACTGTCGTCAGCTTGCTGGCAAGAGGGCGACAATTGCCGAGTTATGTAGGTATATATGACTATGTTCTTACTCTGGGAAAATCGGACGCGGCTTCTGTCCGGTACCAACCTCGCTTCCTTCCAGGGAGCTGTGCCGATTGATGCGAATGCGATGCGATGCGACGCCAGAAGAATGGAGCACCGTATTGCAAGTTGTCTTGTGACACGCTCCCACAATTCATTGTATGATATACCCATCACTTTGAACAACTGCTTTAAGCTCTTTCCCCTGTATATGTTCATACCCCTTACATGAAACTTTACATCACCTTGAGAGATCTTCTATCAAAGAGACGGGAAGCTGTGACTCAGCCAGTGGGACACGGGCTCAGTCAACTGGACCCATCTTGACATCGAGTCTCGACTCTCACCGCCGGCCGCCGGGGAAGAAGCGGTCGTCTTGAACCCGAAGAGGAACACACCGCTAGCATCCGTCGTCGCACCGGCCGCTGCCAATGGGGGCAAACGGGAGCAACTCTTGATTTACCTGTACTATCTAGATGCCGGCAATACCATCCGTGACATGCGCACTACAGGCGACGGTACCAGCTCGGGTGCCATGACTTGGGCACTGGGCGACCTGTGGTCGAAGACCGCCGTGCCGCTGACCGTGACGCCCAACGCGGGCCTGGCGCACTACTGCGCCGCGGGCTGCATGAACCAGAATCTGGTCGTCTTCCAGGACCGGGGTTCCCTGTTCTGGGCCGACGGGCGGAACTGGTCCAACGCCACACGCATGCTCAGTGCGCTCTCGGCCACGAGCCTGGCCATGTTCCCGGCTCCGTTCCGGAACGCGAGCTGGGGGGAGCAAGACGACTCCCGTAGAACGCAGGCGCGCCTCATATATCATCGTGACGGGCGGATCGACGAGTACGTCTTCAACGACAAGGTGAAGTTCGGATGGAACCCTGGTAGGCAAACGACGAGACTCCTCCCATAATCCCCCCTTAGTCTATTTTGCTGACACGTTTTTGGGCACATAGGCACCACCGGAATCATCGGCAACGTTCCCAACACGCAGCGGTCGCCGAGCCTAGCAGCCGCCGCCGTCATCAAAAACGCCCGCGGCATAGTCCTGGCGCTGCGCGCTGACGGCGTCGGCAACCTGACGTCGAGCTACTTGCCGAGGACGGGCCTGTGGGACGCCAACCAGCCGAAGATCCCGAAGCACCGGAACCTTGTCACGTCGTTCGACGCCGACGAGATGGGGGCGGCCACTGCCGGGGCCACGGAGAACAGGCCAGGTGGGGAGCCGCCACTCGCGGCCATCGCTCTCACGTCTGACTATCGGTTGTACACGCTGTCGGGGGACAACACCCATATCCGGCAGTGGACCTGGTCTGACGCCGGGACGGATACATTTCGCTTTGCTGAGAGGGTCTTATGATGATGATAATGATGATTGATGATGATGGCATGGCGTAAGGCGGGAGAAGGAGGATCTTAGATGGGTTTCTATTTTTAAATTGTCAGGTCGATCTTAGGGCAGTTAAAGTGGGCATGGAATGGCTAGGGATTGGGCAGTGTAGTGGCATAGAACTATAGAATCATGCTCTGCACTTATCTCAATTGCCTGACCTGCCACCTGCCCAACCTAGTAACTAGATCCTGCAAAGACTAACCTTAGATGCTTACTGTTGAGTCGTCATTGGCTGGAGAACGGAATGTATACTGCAGATCACATCATCAGGGTCGCACAGCTACGTCAGGCCGGACCAAGTAGCTGGGTTATATTTTGTTCAACATGGATATCTAGACTCCATATTTGCATCTCTTCCGCAATGCAAGAATAGATAACTAACAACTTGGACTACTGCACCCTGGTGACAACGCATCAAGTGACAAATAAGTATGCCTGTTATCGCTGAAAAGCAACAGGGGCAAATCTCTGTAGCGTGTCACTAGTGCCGTATTCACGGACGACGGCTCGTTTGGCTAAAGGCCGCCAATGGCTCGAGAGCCAACCAACCGCGTCCTGTGAGTGGCCGCCAGGCCCCCGGGTGGCCTCGCGTAAAGTCTTGTATGGGGGCCCAAAGAGGGCCGGCGCCAGGAGATAGTCTAGGTAGTTCAAGCCTCGGATAGAGCAGAGTCCGTGACTGGAGGAGGTGCAGAGGTACAGAGGTGCATTCGCCAAGGCCTCCTAATGGGACCAATGGGACCCAGCCAGCCAGCCCCCCGGTACTCGCTTGCGCTTGCGCTCTCTACAGTGCCTGATTCTCTCTCTCTCTTATCGCATAATGAACCACAGGCAATCGTTTCGAGTTATCCTGTTGTTGTTTCCTTTCGAGTCTGAAAAGGGACTTTATCGTCGTTCATACTCGCCTGCCCACTCGCCCGCCCACTCACCCGCCCACTCGTTTCTGGATCCAGGGTGAACAACGATCCAACTATAGGCGTAATAGTAACGTCCCTCTCATGACTACTCACAATTGTCCAGAAGGGGGAAGGATTTAATATAAACAACAACACATACTTAGTGTATTTACCATGAGGGTCCTCTCTTCGCCCTCTACCACAGTCCTCGCCATATGGCTCTGCCACCTCGCCGCCAGGGCCGGGGCCCTCGAAAATGATTTCTCGTCATACCCTTCGGGCTCGCAGAGCTGCCTGTCGCGGGCAGCCGACAGCAGCAAATGCAGCGGCAGCACAGGCGCGGAGCTCAACTCGTGCCTCTGCACCAACAAGGGCAACTTCGTCTACAACACGGCGTCGTGCGTCGCCAAGGACAGCCCCGCCGACCTCGACGCCGTCTACTCCACCCTCAACGCCAACTGCGCCGGCACGGGCGTCAAGCTGACGGTATCCCGGGACGCGTTCATGGCCAAGGCCAAGGCGGCTACGGCGGTGACCACGTCGGCGACCAAGACGAAAGGGCCGACCACGACGGCCGATGAGGGCAGCTCGACCTCGACGACGGCGACGACGACGACGACGTCGGACGATAAACCGACACCGAGCACGACGGGCAGTGCGATCGCGGATAAGGGTACTTGGTCTTCGACCGCCAAGGTGGGAGTGGGCGTGGGCATCGGCGTGGGTGCCAGCGCTCTGGTACTACTGGGCGTCATGCTTTGCAAGCGGTACCGACGAGGGAAGCGACAGCAGCAAGGCGGCGTCGGGGGTGCGATTGGCGGGCCAGGGCCAGCCGGCGGCCCCATGGACGGCAGCGGCTACCACCCACCGGGCGGCCCGCATTCGCCGTACATGGGCAGCGCGTACGGCGGCGACGGGTCGACGGTGGCCGGGGCCATGTCGATGCAGCACACGGGCGGCTCGAGCAGCAACATGACGGGCAGCTGGAACAAGTCGCCCGTGAGCCCGCTGGCGACGCCCGGGTCGACGATGGGGGGCTACTGGGTGCCCAGTCACGACGGCAGCAACCGGAACAGCTTGATGCCCCCGCAGCAGTATGCGCACGCCCAGCAGGGTCAGCCGCTGCTGGCGGAGCTTGGGGACCACCAAACCTCCTCGGCGCCCGTGGAGCTTCCCGCGCACGATCATCAGCCGCAACATTACGAATTGCCGCTTACACAGCCGGCGGCATCTCACCCACCTCCTTCGGCACAGGCGCCTTATCAACAACAACAGCAGCAGCAGCAGCAGACATTTTCGCAACCATTCCCGCCTCACGAATATGGGCGAACCCAAAACTATTGAAATTCGAGGCAAGCATCTACTTATAATGGATAACATGCATTCTTCTTGGCTTTATGGTCCCCTTTGTGTACGAATATTAGTAGATGGTAATCCTTGAGGAAACTATCGGGCATTGGGAGGCGTAATGGGGATGTACATGCAATAACTAGGACGGAAAAGTCTAATTCCGCATTGGATGGTGATTATTCCATACTGCTCTTTTCACGCTCGGTAGCATAGTAATTTTGGGGGCGTTCATTTTTGGCAGTTGTGCATGGCGCATCGCGAGTAATGTCATCATTCGCCAGTGGGGTCTGTTTCTTGGAGTCATAGCTCTTCGTTTTAGGTAATTATACCCAGTATTTAGATACACTTGTTTATACAAATACAGCCACATCCCGCCTGACGAAGTCAATCACCTGGCCGATATGTGTGCTTTTGTTTATCCCAATTCATGCTGTTTCTGCCAACACCTCCTGTAACTAAGTATGTAGATTAGATGGGGCGACTCGGCGAGAGGGGAAAAAGTTGCCAACATGGGGCTTTCTATCGTCGCCCAAATGTCCAAACGGATGGCGATGCCACCCCTTCCCGTCGACTAACGCGCCGGCTTTCGCGGTTCGTGTGCTCGCGTGGATAGCTGTCGGCTCTATTCGGCCAGCTTCTTCTTGCTAGCACCGCTCTTGACGCGGCGGGCGGTAGGTCGGTTGATGTGGTCCTGAGGGATCCAGCTCTCGTCGTAGGACTTGTCGACACCGCTGCCCTCGCCGCCGGAAAGAGGCTCCTTCTCGATAACAACGGCCTTGGGGGCACGGGGCTTCTTGGTCTGGGGGAAGAAAGCGGCGAACCAGGTGTTGTAGACGAAGTAGCAGATGCCAGCGAAGGCGGCGCTCAGGAACATGTAAAGGAAGATGCTACAAGTCGAAGTCAGTATATGTGTGTAGGCATCATAGAACCATGCGATAACTTACATCTGAGGGTCGAGGATGCTGGTAGGGGCCTCAACAATGCTGACGGTCTGGTCGGCGACCTGGATCTGGAAGATCTGCTGTGCGCCGTTGGTGACGACGGCCATAAGGTTGAGACGGACGTCCTGGGGGTTCATGTCCAGGGCGAAGGAGTAGGGGAGGGACTGCTTCTCGCCGGCGGGGATGGTGGCCTCGTATTTGACGGAGCTCAGGTTGCGGAGGATGCCGGCCGAGGGGTGCGAGCCCTCGGGGAGGTCCTGCAGGGTATACAGGGCGCCGCCCATGAAGGCGACCTGGATGGGCTCGGCCTCGTTGTTGGTGATGTCCACGACGGCCTTGGTCGGGCGGCCGTTGACGAGCTTCACACCAAAGATGTCGGCCTCGGGGAAGGTGGCGACGACATCGGCCTTCAGCTCAGCAGCAGGTGGGCTACCGGCGTTGGCATCGAGAGGCTATAGTGGCAAGAGGGAGGTATTAGCGGACCGTTTTGCGTTCAATGCGTAGTTGCAATATTTTTGATGGCATCACGCGAGCTCTTTGCGACAAAAGCTCTGAAGCTTTGGCGCTTGGCCAGGTGGGGAGTAGTAGTAGGATGATGAAGACTTACAGAACCATCTTTGGCGAAAACGGAAACGACACGGAGAGCCAATGCGGCGAGAAGCGAGTACTGGAGAGCAACCATGGTGGGCAAGATACCTGGGATGAAGGGGGAAGAGGAGGATGAAAGGTGGTAAAAGGGACAATTGTGACAGAGAGAGTGCGGAGAGGCTTCTTGTCCATCAACGGCAAACTAACTGTTGGAGTTGGAGCTCTCGCCTAGGAAATTGATTGTGTGAACGTGGCAGTTACAAAGCTCCAGGCTCTTGGCCTGCTTGGGGTACCTGAGAGCTGGGTTGATATCGGGCCAATGGCATGTCGCAATTCAGCTGCAGGTCCACCTTTCCTCTTGACCCTCGTCATTGTTACTTCGGCATCATCCTTAAGTATTATCCACAACGCAGCTCTCAAGGCTACTTAATCTTCCAAGCTAGGTTGATAGCTGATAGCCTTCGATCTCGCTTGTGATTTACAATATCCAATCCGATGTTGAACACCTAATTTGAATTACATACAGCATCTTTCCTGCCCATGAAAAAGGCAGAGGCCGCGGTCGACTACATTGCCCGTGACGGCGTAATGAAACCCGTGCAGTCGCCAAAGCCTACTCCGTTACCGCAGTACGCCGTCATTCTGACCCCATCGCCGTCCTGGAGATAAGTTGTTTGCGACCCGTCAGCCAACTCTACCTGCACCTTGCCGCCTTTCGTCAACTCTGCAAGACAGCCATGCGCATCGTCTCCTTCGCCGGACACGGTACCGGTCGCCAGCACGTCGCCCGTGTTTAGGTTGCAGCCGTTGACCGTGTGCTGAGCCACGAGGTCCCGGAATGTCCAGTACATCCAGGACACATTCGACTTGCATATCGTTGTGGCCTTTTCGCCTCGTATTAACTCGGCCTCCAGCTTGATGTCGTAGCTCGGCTTTGCCTTGGTCTCGCTCAAGAAGCTGCTTACTGCCAGCTCCTTAGCCGGTGCCGCTGTCGCGAACGGCTCGAGCGCGTCCAACGTCACTACCCAGGGAGAGATGGACGTGCAGAAACTCTTGCCGTTCATCGGGCCCAGGGGCTTCATCTCGAACCCTTGAATGTCTCGAGCTATAATCATGCAACGAATCAGCAACTTAAATCTTGTCGAGGTAGGGAACGGCAGGATCTTACCACTCCAGTCATTGAGCAGAACCAACCCGAAGATATGGTCATCTGCGTCTTCCAGGGCGACGCCGTCTCCCAACTTGGAAGGCTTTCCAATGATGGCAGCTAGCTCGAGTTCGTAGTCCATGGCCTTGGTTGGCCCGAAGCTGACCGAGCCACCTGCCGCGGTAACACCAAGTGGCCTCCGCACCTGCGTGCCCGAGACTACAATTGACGATGAGGTGCCAGTGTAGCCCACCGGATAGTGCAGAAATGACGGAGGCATTCCCTTCTTGCCAAAGATGGCCTCTTCCATGTTCTGCACATGGTCCTTGGAGCACGAAAAGTCGAAGAAACCTGCTACAGAAATTGGCATATGGAGTGACACATCGCTCCATTGGTGACCAAATTTGGATGGCACTGCATTATCCTCAAGCACCTGTTTCAAGCTGCTTCGAAGTTGATGTAGCTCTGATTTGCTTATGGCTGCCAGGTCGTTCAGAGTTGACTATCCCAAAGTCAATAATGGCCCCTTTTCTCATGCTCAGTAGTGGCATACCTTGGTGAGCGCTGATTTCACAATGTCCGAACAGTCTAGAGGCAGATCTGCTAGGAATATGACTAAGTCATTAAGCCGAGTAGCTACTGCCCTGTCGGGATGCGCACTGCAGCTTGCGATGCCGTAAGGAAGGTTTGCAAGCGAGAAGTGCTCGTTATACGCCATGATCATCAGTCTATAGTTGGCTTTTCCAGTGCTTTGTGTGGTATCCCTGAAGTCGGGGAGTACTTACTTAAACGATGACACCAATAATAATACGGACACGGGCGCGAGCCAATTCGGCAGCGTTTCTATACCCGAACACGTACCCCGCCCCCACCGTCCCGAAATGACGAGCTATCAACCGTCGCCAGCATATCCCGTGCTCACAATACCAAAAGAGTACCGGTGCTCAACAATTACTGCTCTCGATCGTCTTAGACGCCAGTCTCTATGCCGAGGGCTGCAATCAGAAGTGTAACATAGAGTGAGTGACTAGAATTCGTTGTATTCGAAGTGCGTCTGGCCTCATTCGCTTAAGGTACAAAATGCCATCCGTCCCTTGGGACTACCTATCGATATAAACAAAGAAAAAAGCCAAATGAATATTAAACAGTGAACCAATCCCCGCTAGGGATGGCTCGAGATACCTTTACAGATGGCCTACTGCAAATAGATCGGTAACATGGAGCGCGGATGCAATCCAAGACCTTCGGTTCGCTACAGACCCGTATCCACGGTTGCAAAGGCACGATTAGGTCGTGGCATGGGCACGATGTTAGTTCATAATTCCTCAAAAGATTATTATGATCTTGTTGTCATGGAACAATCTATACGATAGGTCCGTGCAACAATCCTCATTCTGGATAAGCAGTCCAAGGCGCTCATATGCCCCCTGATGCTCCCGTAATGACTTTCCTACGACAAGGAAATATTTTCGAGGCTTGCGACCCGGCTCTTTCGAATCCATCAGATATATCACTCAAGCTGTGCATGGCGGAGAGCCGGGACTAAGGCGTGCAACTGATGTAGCCGTCGTTCGACTCTCCGCGGGAAGGTGGTCTTTTGAGCCTGCCCGGATTCCCAAGGCTTCTGTCGTAGGTTGGTTTGGCCAGCCAGTCACAACATCAATATCGACATCCGCCCTGAATGCTAGCTTCTTCCCAAAAAGTTCGAGGACGTATGCGTCTTCGGTCCTCGACGCATTGTGCTGACGCTCCAGTGTCACTGGCAGAAACCCAGCTCGAATAACGAGGAAGCCACCATGGACACTTCCATGTTGATTAGGGCCTGCGTGTTCGACCTCTGCTTCAAGAAGCTCCGCCACAGGGGTCGCTGTCAAGTTGGAATCGTAACCGCGATATTCGTGCTCGCTATACCAATAGCCCACTAATCCGTCAACAGAAGCCCACTCCAAGGTCTCGCATTAGCAATGGTCTGATAAAGGGAGACTGAGGGGACTCGAACGCGTCTGATGAGGGTCTCTTCAGCAGTTCTCAAGTTTCACTCACAGAGAAAGAGGGAGCCCGGTACATAGGTGGCAGCGTCCACGGAAAACTTCCCTCCATTGGACCCCCGCCTCGGTGCCAGCACAAATCACTTATTAGGCTTGTTCTCCATAGGCCTGCTAGATATTCATCCCGGAGATGTACTCGACCCATCCATCTCGCAAGCCCAGAGATGGCAGGCAGTTTATCGCTGGGGAATGTTAAGTTTCTAGGGGAATATTGGAGTATGGCGTTATGCCAGAGGTCAGACAGCTGAACCATTGTCTCGTCGTCCGCATAGAATTGCGATTGAAACAATGGGAATCGCCAGTCAATCGTATTCCTCATATCGCGACATTCGCAGATTGGTGATTCCTTGCGTCTCCACTGTAGTTCATCTGGTGTAAAACATATCATGCGAGTTGCGAGTTGTTGTTCTTGGAAAGTCCACCCGCGGCATCTCCAGGGATCGGGAGCGTTGTGGGAAGAATGGACGCCGGATTGAGGACGCTTGCGAGCCCTTACTGGGGAGTCGGAGCCAGCGAGTTTGAGCTCAACCAGTACCGACTGGGCGGTGAATAAGCGTTCAAGGAACGGCCTGGTGCCCCAACAGTAGCTCAAGGCTGTATAGCGTGTACCAGCTGCGGGCGACTGCACAACTCGGAAGGCTTCAGATCCGCTAATCTGTATCAGTCTTGTCGGCACGGAGCCACCAGTGGAACATTGGAGATGGCTGTTACCAGAAACCTTACACTGCTGGAGACATTCCTCCAAGAAGTGGAAAGCTTCCTCGGCCGACGCAGATATGCTTATTTCTGGACGATAGGGGATTTGATGGTCTATTCCCTTAAGAAATTGTGCGAACGGTGGCCCATGATCTGGATTTGTGAGCTATGTAAGCATCAACCCACAAGGCGTAAAGGCACGACTAACCTTGAGTCGTATACACCTCGACATAACCTTCCCCTTCACAATCTAGTAACCTAAGCTCGGGAGTTCTTGCGTATTGAAGTTTGAGATTGGCAGCCTGTTCAGGGGATAAATCGGCCCAGAATACTTGCAACGCCCGGAGTAGAATCACACAATAAATGCAGCCTGATTTTGCTGATTCTCCCAATTTGCCCACTCGGATAATTTGATTAGAGAAACTTCTAAGGGTATGAGTATAATCAATGCCACTTGGTGGCTGGAGATCGAGGCATATTGCGCAGTCTGGGTCGGAGCTCGTTATGATTGTGCCCTGGAAAGGTAAGTTAATGAAGGCGGCCATATTGAGGGTATCCTGAAGTAGACAGGGCCTGACAGGGAGCAAGTCACTCTCTGCTGAGAAAAGACACCACAAGGCCTTGGATCCTGAATTTCACTTTCGGGTTGCACTATCAACTGCTAGTTTCGCCGTACTTGATTACATCCCAATGAAAGATTATGCCGCTGTCGGCAGATAGTTGCCCAAGGCCTGGTAGATTCCGGGTGGTGTGCCACAGGAAGCTGCTCACACCAAACACGACTTTCATTGGTCTTGTTTTGGAGCTGCTACCTTATCATCCTATTGTAGGTATATCTATATACACAAGTCTACCCATATCAAAGCTCAACCCTCCTTTTTACCATTATTCTTGCGGAATCACAGGTAATGTCACGTAGTTCTCGAAACCTTCCCCGAAGTGAATATGATTCTGCCCAGCGAACTTCGAGGCCGGCCTGTTGGGAAAGGAAAGTGGTAGTTAGTAAATGGCGTCTCAAAATTTCGATGAAAACCCTGGAGAAGAAGAAACTCACCTATCCGTGGGGGAATTATGCTGGAAGATGCCCGAGCCCTGCGTATCGCCGCTCGCGACCTCAAAGACGAGCCGGTTGCCCTTGTCGACGACAACGTTAGTGGGCCAGATCTCGACGTCCACCCCGTAGACCTCGCCAGCCCGGACGGGCAGCACGTCGGTCGAGAAGTACTCGCGGTAGGGCAGGTAGGACCGGTGCTTGGGGTGCTCCGGGTGCGTCTGGCGCATGCTCACCCGCAGCCATCCCTTGCACAGCGGCACGGGGTCGCCCGCGGTGCCCGTGTAGAAGATCTCCTGGGCGTTGGCGTCGAGGTGCCGCAGCGTCACGAACAAGTCGATGTCCTTCTCGCCCGACGCCTCCTCGGGCGTCAGCGACACGTTCAAGTGCGCCGTGACGTGGCCCGTGATCTCGGTCTCCTGCTCGAAGGGCGCCGTGGTGAACTGCACGGCCTGCTGGTTATCCAGCGTGCCCAGGGCCTTGTAAGAGACTTGCTTCGGTTCGGGAGCGGTCGGCTTGCTCGTGGCGAGGCCCTGATCAGCCGTCAGGTAGAAGTTGGTGTACTGCGTCCGAGGGATGGGCCAGGCCTCCTCCTGCCGCTTGGGGTACGATTTCTCCTTTTCGGCGTCGTTGAAACCGACGTTGCCCTTGCGCAACGTCACGGTGACGGGCGGGACCTTGCCGGGCACGCTCCAGCCGACGCGGTCCTCGCCCTTGAGGAAGGCATCCAAGAAGCTCTGCTGGAGCTCGGCCTCCTCTTTGTAGTAGAAGGGCAAGTCGTGACGGCCCGTGATGAAACGCAGGTACTTGAACTTGGACCCGGCGTGGTTGTAGCCCTCGACGTTGCCGCGCAGGTGCAGCAGGATGCCGCCCCAGTTGGCCACGCTCAGCAGCGGCACCTCAATGTCCTCGGGGCGGAACTCCTTGCTGGCGTAGTAGGGCTCGTCGCGGTACTTGTGGGTGGCGTTGTCGACCGTCTGGTCCTGCCGGTTGGCGACGAGCACGTCCTCGGGGAGGTCGCCCTCGATGGTGTCTTCCTGACCCCGCGCGCCTGGTCCGTCAGGCGGGAATTTGAGTTGGGACCGCCCGGCTTTGCCGTACTGGTTCACCAGAACTTGCCGGTTCCACCAGACTCCGATGAACTTATCCGAGAGGATTCCGCCGTGCTGACAGCGGTCGCGGTAGTAATCCGACATGCCCTCCCTAGACGGCGTGTTGTTAGAATACGATGTATAACTTTGTAACACTCACACTAGAACCCCCTCCCCCCGCTCCTTCTTGTGACTGTCTGAGAATGGATGAGTGGGAATTACGTACCAGGGAATAATAGCTGCCAGCCCCTTAGGTCTCCGTGCCGCGACACGCCATTGCGTACCAGCGTAGTAAGAAATGCCCAGCAACCCGACTTTGCCGGTAGACCAGGGCTGGTCGGCGGCCCACTCTACGACGTCGAAGAAGCACTCGGAAGTGCCCTTGCTCATAGTATCCAAGAACCCCGGGCTCTGGCCCAGGCCCCTCTCATCGGCGCGCACCACGGCGTACCCCCGCGAGGTCCAGAAGACCGGGTCGGGCGTCTCCCAGGCCGAGTACTTGGAGCGGTGTTCCGGGTTCACCTCGTTGAAGGAGCCGGTGAAGAAGGTCGCGTAGGGGATGTCCTTGCCGTAGGGCCCGTATGTGCACAGCACGGGGAACTTGGCGTTCGCATCGTCAGTCAAGGGTAGGTACACGTTGGCCCGGATCGGCAGCTTGGAGGCCTTGAGCGGGATGGACACGTTCTTGAGGAAGCGCAGGTTGTTCTCACGGTCGTCGATCGTGGTCTGAAGATCCCGAAGGGGAGGGGTTTGGACTTCCATAATGACAGCTGCAGTGTCTCTGGTGTTCTCTTTGCGGCTTGCTCACAGCACGATCTTGGCGATGGCCTTGTGACTGAGATGGCAATTGGACAAATCTTTTCTTTTTCCCAAGACAGAGTTCTAGGTTCAAAGTTATCTTCTATTGTTTCGATTGATCATAACAATACTCTATGTCTACCCCTCGGCAGTCCGTCTTGAGCACCATAATTACTCAGGCTAGAGACGAACGCCACTTGCACCGGCAAGTGGAGGAGGGGAAGCCCGGCCGGCTGCATAGCAGCAATGCTGTTCCACGCTTCGGCATCTCTAGGCGGGGGCCATTATCCTGCATCAAAGAGGATGTTCCTCATATCAATCAGGAAAGCTAATGTCTTGTCTATGAATAGTTCCGATCACGGCAATCATGTAGGTTAATTATGTATCTGACATGGAGATTTACTGCCAAGGATATGCCACATTGGCGGACGTGGGGTCGCTTGGTGAACACGTCCATCATTTCCCTTGGATTTCCGACTTGCCAAAACTATAGAGCGATCTTAAGTGGATAGTAAGTTGTTACGGGATCGTGAATTAGCTGTGTAATTGTCTATACTTCATTTGAAAAAAGCACTGGTTACAATTATATGTCGTGGCTACTACTAAACGGAACCTAGAACTCGCCGCCCACCTTCCATCTGAAATACGTGTTGTTGAATCGCCCAGCTGTTTTCGTCCAGGCCCAGCGGGTAAACTGAGAATCGAGCAAAATAGCCAGTCAGTCAAAGCATAATTGCACACACCACCAAAAGGGGTTGGGGGATTCAGGCAGACAAAGCGTCCGCATCTAGCAGGCTTGCGACTTACAGCCGTGAGCCAGACGCCGTGGAACATGTGCAGCACAAACGCCGTCTCGATCGGGTTCGACCCCCAGGGCCGCACGTCGCGGTCCAGGTTGTAGTTGATGGGACGGTATCGCGGGACGCCGCGGTGCTCCGTGTCCCAGTCTGGCGGGTTTTCGACGTCGAGGGGGGCGGCGTGGTCGGTCAACGGGACCCAGTTGGGAAACGATTGCTGCTCTGGTGATAGTAGAGGCGCATCTTCTCCTGGTTGTTGCGGTTGTCTCTGCGCAGCAGGTAAGTCTTGGGCGCCCGTGAGACGGACCTCGTAGTCCTGCAGCGTGTCGGCCAGTGTGCTGGTTATGGGGTTGTCTGTGGTAGTGACGGACATTTTGGCCTAAATCCTATCGCCGCCCCTGCTGCTCGAAGATAGTGGTGTGAGATGGAATTGGTATTTGATGAGGAGGAAACAATTGACAAACGTCTTCTCGCAACAAGCAGGCGATCAAAACTTCAAAGTTGCATGCGACTGAAAGTTCAATAAAGTCAGTAAGTACATAACATGGAAATTCTCGTATCGCGAATTGGAGACACGCATCTTCCCAGTGCGAGGGTCTGGTGCCATTGAGGGAGGAAGGATCTGGGGTACAGCGGGTAGGGCAGCGCATAGACGACCCTCAGTCCCCCACTTCCCGGTCGCATCCCTCCCTCTGGTGGTCTGGTTTTTGGGGTAATGTGGGCGGATGGACGGACGGAGTATTCCGGGGAGGCATGTGAGACTCTCATGTCGCAACGGCTTTCCGAATTGGACAAGGCATCATTACTCAAAATCATTCAGTTAGAGGTGGCTTCTAAATGTTGACTTGCTGGTAGTCCAGGTCTCTCTCGAATAAGGGGTCGAAAACTGACACGCACTCGCTTCCAAACCAAGTGTTCTTCTCACACAAAACACCATGTCCTCGTCTCCAGATGCCGTCGCTATTGAGCGGCTCCAAGACGCCGTGATTGATGGACGAGCTGAGAACATTCGCTATCGCCAGAACCAGCTTCAGAGCCTCCATGCCAGCTTGCGCGAGGAAGCCGGCGGCATTTGCGCCGCTCTGGCGAAAGATGCGCAATCGTCCAACGCTGAGGTCGAGGTCGAATACTACTTGGCGATGGACTCGGTCCGGCATTTCTACGACTCGCTCAACTTCGCAGAGGAGCACGAGAAAGAGTACGCCGTCACGCACGGCAAGGACAATGCGACGCAGAGGCTAGGCGCGGGATTGGTCGTGGTCCGGCCGACAAGCCACACGAGGTTCTACTCCATTGTCACGCCGCTAGCTGCGGCCATCTCAGCCGGCAACTGTGTGATAGTAGAAGTAAGTGGCATCTTTGCTTGGGTTATGCTCTCGTCTGCTAATGCAGGGATCTATTGTAAAGCTCCAAGATACCATTCTTCAGCTTGACTCCGTCCTGCGAAAACTGCTCCCGGCTTCACTGGATCTCAATACATTCTGCCTCACCAAGACCATAACCGACTCATCGATTCTCGAGACAGCGCTCCTGGTGGACCAGACGGGCGCATCATCGAACACGAAAAATACTCTCACAAACCAGCTGCTCTCATCCTCAAGCACTCGCACCGTAGCCATTGTGGACCGGACAGCCGATATCCAGGCGGCAGCTAAGGCCATCACGAATGCGAGGTTTAGCTTCGGCGGCACATCCCCTTATGCGCCAGACCTGGTACTTGTCAACGAGTTCGTAAAACAGGAATTCTTTGAAGCCTGCTCCAAGTATGCGACGCTCGCATTTGCGAAAGAGACCGCAGCGAGGAAAGTCAGCGGTAACCAGAGCGAGGAAACTCGGAGAGCTGTCAAGGATGCCGAGGACAGGAAGCAAGTCTCGAGCTTCGGTTCCAACGACTTCAAACTCATCGATGTACTCGATAGGTGAGTGATTCATACCATAAAACTACGGACTGCAACTATGGACTAACATGGATGATTCTAGATCGACGCCCCTTGTGGATATGAAGATCAGTGGTCGATACCTGCCCATTGCCACCTGCTCCGGGCTTGTGGATGCCATCTTTACCCAGCAGTTCGAGTAAGACAACCCAAACAACTTTCTAATGACTAATTGGGGACAAATCTAATGGAAAGCCGCAGGAACCCTCTTCTCGCGGGTTACTTCTTCGCCGACCCGGGCTCTGCCAAATACCTCGCGCACCATCTGCCCTGCCACGTCTCTTCTCTAAACCAGATCCCTGTGCAGCTTCTCGTGGGGCCGGCCGCGCCCATCGCCCACGACGCCGACTACCTGTACCGGTACAACAAGGCCATGTTCTCGGTCGCGCGGCCGCAGTACGTTGAGCCGCTGCCGGCGGCCTTCCTCAAGGCGGCGGACTTACTGGCGGGGGATTCGAAGAATAAGAAGAAGATGACCCCCTCGGCGATCCGGACTCTGGCCGTCCAGCCGCTCAAGCCCACGGGGCAGCCCAAGAACGAGCAGCTCGGCTTCTTCGAGGCTGGGTTCTTGACCATGGCCAGTATCACCTTGTTTGGCGTCCTCCCCATCATGGGGTACACTACGTGGATCGCGTCTAAAAAGGCGATCGAATTGGCTTTGCGATGGAGACAGCAATAAGTGCCCGGGATATTCATCTGTGCTAGGATACTCTTCAATGTTACATTAGACGGGCGTATTGAAGCTGCGGGTGTACATATATGCATTCTCATGTGCCTAATTGATGTGAACGTCGCTCATATATCTCGAACACAAGAACAGAACAGACATGAGAGAGCATCTACATACATACATAGATCACAGCGTGAAAAGACCAGCACCTAATCGCGTTGCGCGCAGGTAGAAAACCGGCCTCTCTTCTGCAAATCATTACTGCATCGGAGCCCGAAAGAACCGAAGATCGCCAGGACTCCATTCGAATGGCGCTTTTCTGTGTTTTGGCGCATTGGCTGAGTTTCTTGTTGGAACTATGTTTGATTACCCCCAACTTGGCGTGTGTTTTGGAGGTCGGCAGGGTGGAGGGGCTAGACTTCGCAAATGCAATCAAACTCTAGCTGCAGTGTGGTGGTGGTGGTATTCCTAATCTTTTCGCAATTCCCTCGACAAGATTAACGAAAGTAGATCTAATCTCATCTTACTCTTACGATATGGCATGATATTGCACATGCATCATCACGACAGATGAAGCAGACACCTCGTGCCGCCAACTGCCTCCGGGGATTTCGTGGGGGAGGGTCGTGGTGGTGGTTCCCAGCCGAGCCGCCCGCTACGGAAGCAGGTGGGGGGAGGGAGAAGGACGGACAGGCTTCGGCTTAGGCGTGTTGGGATTTGGGGAATCCCGGTCGGATCCTTCCCCCCTCCTCCCCCTTCCTGTGGACGAACCCTTACATCCATACCCATCCCCCCATGCGCCCCCACCTGGCAGCCGGAAGATGCAAACTGCACGCGCTTGGCTTGGCTTTCGCTTACTTGCAGCTGATCCCGTAGAGACATGCCTACCTAGGTAAGATAAGCAGCGAGAAAGCCAGTGGCGATTCGTGCGGCAGTGATAGTAACTTACCATTTTGGGGGGCTCGCTTGCTGTAAGCACCAAGTTGTTGTTGGATTTCCTGAAAGAGCCATCATCTCACCAACTACTGGAAACTACACTATACCTATCGGCTTTACAACAACAGTGGAGTTGCACCTTGGGTTCTCGATAGCCATCTCACTCACAGACTATACACAGCTGCATTATCAACCAGGCCATCTCATAGCATCAGCAGCGAAGTCTCAGCTATTGAGCTAGTGAGCTCATCTTCCACTCAGTAGACTTACCAAGAAGGAGACTTGCACAAGGAAGACCAAGAGAGACCATAAATCATGGCCGTTGGCAAACGAGACGAAGAGGGGCCCATGGCGCCCGTCCATATGTTCTCTCATGGCTCGACCATGATGTTGGGCGAGGAGTCGGCGTCGGCAGACTACTGGAAGAAGTGCGGCGACGAGGCGCTGGCCCACGGCGTCGAGCATGTGGTCATGATGGTGAGTCTCAACACATTAGCTTCCTTTTCTAACTGGCATTCGGGACTGTATCCTACATTCAAACCCCACATCTACCTGTCCTGTCTCATCCTACAACAGCAACAACAATATAACTAACAAGCAACACTAGGGCGCGCACTGGGCTACCTCCCTCCCCGGGGTCCTCATCTCCGCGCACCCGAAGCCGGGCAAGTCCCCCGTCGCCTACGTGCACCCAAGCAAGTACCAGTCCTACGCCCTGAACCCGGACCTAGCCTACGTGCCCGTCCTGCAGCAGCAACTGGCGGCGGCCGGGATCCCGAGCGCGCCCGACGCCACCTTCGACTGGATCCACGACACGTACCTGGTGCTCATCCGCATGTTTCCCGGCGGCTGCCCGCCGACCACCATCCTCAGCATGAACCAGGCCTACGACCCGCACTTCCACATGAGCGTGGGCGCGGCGCTGCGGCCCCTGCGGGCGTGGGACCGCCACCGCACCCTGTTCGTCGGCTCCGGCGGCGCCGTCCACAACCTGTACCGCAA
Organism: Apiospora malaysiana; assembly: GCA_006508115.1. Lineage (NCBI taxonomy): Eukaryota > Fungi > Ascomycota > Sordariomycetes > Amphisphaeriales > Apiosporaceae > Apiospora > Apiospora malaysiana. The sequence continues at coordinate 1,134,400 of QUSE01000041.1, read as the reverse complement.
CGTCTGGGGCCCCATGCTGCGGTACCGCGACAACTTCGCCCAGCCCACGCCGCCCGAGCCCTGGGCCCTCGACTTCCGGCAGGAGGTCGTCTCGGCCTTTTGCCCGGGCCACGAGGAGAGCGTCCCCGCCGACGAGGCCGTGGGCGGGCGGGTCATCCGGTCCAATCCGAAGCAGGGGGGTGCCGGCGGTCCGTTGCTGCGGCGCAAGATCACGAGCCTGATGAAGCATCCCAAGTACCGCGATGCCCACGGCACCGACGACCACTTCATGGCCACCATGTTCGTGGCGGGCCTGTGTGGAGGGCGGGGCGATGAGAAGATGGTGGGCGAGATGGGAGCCGAGGACTGGGAGCTGACCAATATGTGCAATTCGCAGTTCACCTTGGGGTCGTGGGCTGATATCAAGTAGTGAAAGCAAGTCATTGAGCAGGAGATCATTTTTATGTATGTATGTACTTAGGTAGTAAAGAAGTGCATAGGTATCCCACACGCAATATCTTCCATGCCAAGGGTCGAATGAATAAACTGGACAACCATATAGCACGGTGATACGGTAGACTAACACTAGGGATAATACCGGAATAATACCCAACTACATGATATAAGCAAAGTACACGAGTAGAGTAATCAATTCTATTTATCAACCAGGTCAATAAACTGCCTTTATTAATGCAGGTGTACATGTACTTACGAATGCCGCCATGTTGATGCTGACTCGGTAGCTTACCCCTGAGATGGTAGGGAGGTGCATATAAGTTCCAAAGTCCATAAGACACACCACCGAACCCAAGCTCCATCACCCAGTACCAGTGATTTACCCATTAGTGAGTAGCCCCGGAAAGCTGGCCGACGCGTCGACGCGTATGTGAGGTCGGGGTGTGGTGGAGAGGTAGCTCCGGGACAGCTCCGGGGGAGCTCCGGAGCTTGACGCGTGCCCGGGGCAGCTGCCAGCAAAACACCACCCACCCACAGCTCACCCACCAACAACCCCAATTACACATGTACCTTCCCTTAAATATTTAAACAAACGACTTCTCTGCTGCTAGATCAGAAGACCCAGCACCTTCTGGTCTAGTGGTAAAAGTGCCGTGAGGCCTTTTCGTAAAGTAGGGATAGAGTCTCACACTCCTTGGTGGCGCCGATGCTTTTCGGTCAGGTCAATCCAAGTGAATGGGGTTCGATTCCCTGCTTGAGCTTTTGCTTTTTCTTTTCTTTTTAATAACAATCCAATTTCCTCTTCTTTTTCTAATTATTCAACGACCATATTAACATGCATGCCTCAACATATTTTATGTCAAGTCCATGCTGTCCCAACCATCCATGCCATCCATGCCATCCATGCCATCCATGATATCGGCGCCATTCCCAAGACTCCCCAAGTTGCCAAAGATGTCATCGTCACTGACCCCCAGCCCACCACTGCCCGTAGACGTCATATCCAAATTCATGTCTCCAGGACCGCCCAGATCCAAGTCCATGCCCGCGTTGGCATCGTCCGCAACCAACCCCTCGTTGCCCGCGGCAGCGAGGGCATCGCCCAGGGACGCGGCCGCACTCTCGTCGATGCCGAGAGAGAGGTCGTTCTGCAGCATCTGGGGCGGCTCGGGCATCACCATCTGCGTCTCGACGCGCCGGTAGAGCCGCACCACGACCTCGGCCAGGACGGGATCGGCCTTCTGGATCTTCTTGAAGTCCTCGGCCTCCCACCGCAGCGCCTGCCGGAGCGAGACGCGGGTCTGCAGGGGGGCAATCTGCTGCGTGGGGTCGCCGAGCATGGCCGAAGGCGGCGGCGGCGGCGGCGGGATGTTCGTCACGTCGGGCGCGCAGACCAGGGCCGTCGCGACGTCGTAGATGATGCTCGCGCTGCCGGCATCCGTCTGCTGCTTGACTTCCTCGAGCACCACTTGGAGGAATCGCTTGGGCCCCATGATCTTAAGCGCAACAAGCATCTGGCGGTGCGTGTAGGACGTTGGCATGATGTTCATACCGGGATTCATGCCCCACTGTACCAAACCCTGCAATACCTGCCGCAAGGAAGAAGTAAGAGATGAAGGCTGGCTGCTGTTAGTCCACTGCTCGATTTCTTTGTGATCTGCGCCGCCGGTCCGCCTTGACACCTTGGCGTTATCCTTGATAGCCTTCAGGAGAGGGTCAACCTCTTGACTGCTGGGATTCTGGCGTTGGTACGATCGAAGCGAATGGTCTAGCGGCTTTGCCACCAAATTCAAAACTGCAGATAGGAGGCTTTGCGCCTCGTTCGAGCCTTGCTTTGTCAGGATGATGAGATTTAAAATGCGGATAATGGCTTTCTGCTCCGGGCCTCGCGCCGTCCGGAGTTGGTTGGCCATGTAGGAGATTGCTGGCACAAGGGACGGGAGAAGAAAAGTGTCGACCAGGAATTCAACACCGCTCTTGAGGCTCTCCTCGCTCAAGCGATCCGTGCTGAGCGCCAGTACTGTTTGGTAGAACAGAGTCGAGACCAATAGATAGAAGTCCTGAGGGGGGCATGAAGACATCAACTCGTCACCTAGGCCGCCGCTCTCGTTATCAAAGAGTCCCTGGATCCAGCCACGCAAATGTTCCTTTTGCTGTTCGGAAAGGTCCTCGAGAGGCTTGCTAATGTTCCCGGTACTTAAGAGCTTCGCGATGAAGGAGTCTTGCGATCGAATACCAAGATCCGCAATCGTAAGGTCGTATCTGGTAGCAAAGGCCAGGACAAGCAACAAGATGGCCCCGAACTCCTCGTATACGGGTTGGTATTCTCCCTGGTCATCATCATACCGCCAGTTATCGAGCAATTCGCATAGTGGATGTAAGAACACGGTAGGCTTTTCAAATAGTAGAATAACATCTAGTGATAGAGGCTTCTTGGCCAATTGTGCGCATAGCTGTTTCAGGGACATCGTCTCTTTGCTGTGGCACAAGCGTACAATAACCTGGAGGGATGATGTCAGTACCTGCTCGAAATCTCACCTGGGCCATGGCGATAATAGTAAACTTACTTCAGTTAGGGCTTGGCAAACTGCGCCCACATTGCCATCCATATTCTCCAGTTCGCCAACGAGACTCTGTACTCTCTCGGGGTCAGTCATGCATTGTTGAACGAGCGTCTCCTTGTTGTATCGACCGCCAGCCGGTAAAGTCTGATACGTGATTTCGCCCAAGAGGCCCTCGATGGCCGATTCGGGGATAAGACCATGCAAGCAACAGGCAAAACAGAAATCTTGCCGGACGTTGTCCGTAAAGGTGTTGTTGCTGTTGGTCACCTCGAACATGGCGGAGAGCGTGGGGAAGGCGTTGGTGTCGACGTGGGTAAGCGCCTCCGTGATACAAAACTGTGATGTCACTGGCGGGAACATCGATGTTGCTAGCGTGGCGAGCAATATGGGCAACTTGTTGGTCAGGTAAGATCTCATGAGATGGGTAGTCCTCGGGCCCTCATTGCGGAATACTGCGTTGGCGAGGACGTCGAAGGAGGCCAGTATCAGGTCGATGGTAGTGGTTTGTATATCACCGTTATAACGGTTATGTAGGTAGCTGTAGAATGCTGCATCGTCTATGAGCGGCCGTCCAACGAGGCATGCATTTAGGTAGATATATAGCCCAGCACGGGTATTGCTTATGGGCACCTCCGGGATCACCAGATTTTCCAGTCCCATTGTCGAGTCCAGGATGTCGTCTATTTCGGCATTGTCCGCCTCCTTTTTCTTGTCGGCCGGCTCGAAGCTGGCCAGGGTCTCGGTTCGGAAGAACTCCAGGCGGGCCGCGATTTGCGACGAACTCTGCATGATGGATGGCACGAAGGTGCTCAGACTCTCCGACAAAGCCTTTCTCGCATCCTGGGCATACGGCCGACTAAGCGCCTTAAGCACAATCTGGTTCTCGCACACGCCCAGGAGCAGCATCACGAACGCGGCGCGCGACGTCTCCATGTCGTCTCTGGATTCGGCCAGGTGCAGCTGTCCCATCATATCCTGCGAGAAAGCGGCCGCGGCTGAGGTGAAGAGGACCATCCACTTCGCGATGGCCTTGCAGACCTCGAGGCTCTCCCCCGTCGACCGGACGCAGGTCCCCAGACCGTTCGCCTTCGTAAGCCGGTAGAATATCGTTTCCTCCTGGCCGTAGGAGCTCTTCCAGCGCATGCCGGCCGGCGCATGTCGTTGTACGGCATTGAGCGCAGTCAACTGCTGCTGCCCTGTCGCCTCGGCTAGGTTATGCGAGGTCGAGTATTTGTACAGGGCGTTCAGCAACGACGGCGTGTCGATCAACCGCTTCTCGATTAGGACGTGCATATAGCGGGGGATGCGAGGGTCGAGGCTTTCGCGGTTCGCGGGCTGGGGTCGCAGGAGCAGGTCGGCGACGGCGGCAGGGGCGATCGGACTTCGGGCGGACAGTACTGAGACCTTGGATGCGAAAACGTCTTCGTCGATGCGCTGCGTCAGACACTGGTCCAGGAACTTGGCCCAATTGTCGACGGCCTGGTTGTGGTTATGGCGGCTTTGCCCGCCAGCCGGGGCACTTTCGAGCTGCAGCCCAAGATCCATCTCCATGCTCTTGTTATACTCCTATTGTGTTGTCTCGTCCTCCCTCCTCCTCCTTCGAGAACTAAGAAACTATGCGGTGATAGCCTAGGGATGTGATATCGTATCCATTGAAAACGGGTGGGTAGCACAGCACACGTGCAATGTCCCTCCGAATCGGCTCGCGACCGCCGTCGACTTCGAAATAGCTCGGATGTCGATAAGACTATCAATCGGTGATATTGCTCAAAAAGGGAAGTTATCGAGACCGGCGAGGCTGGAATATAGCTGATTTGAGCCGAGAGCTAAGGTTAGGTGATGTTTTTGGTTGGTCTAGTTGGGCCAATCCCAGCCCTCGAATCGCGACTTCCGTCTAGTCAATCCATGGGCGTATCAGGTGCGTCTAGACGCGCCCGCACGGCCTGGGCCACCGAATAGACATCCCGACCAGTGAAGATCAACGTTTGCCCTAGAGGATCCTCACTACTAACCACGAGTGGAATCTACTACGATCGCTCTTTCGTCTTCAGATTAAGATCGGCTTTAGATGAGAAATAGTCTTGGTTTTTTTTTATAGGAAAATATATATGCGCTCCGGCGTGCCTGACTTAGCATTTACGCCTGCAGCATATGAGAAAGACCCCTGAACTTCTGATAAATGAGTTTGTATCATACAAGTACATCATCAGTTCGGACGTGGGTTTATGAGGTGGGCAAGGGATCGACAGCGACGGAGTAATAAAGTGTGGCGAAGTGCGGCAAGTCTATCACGCCGGACATATTTACATACTAGATAGCCCCGGGATGGGTGTGTATTCGGCTTAGAACAGCTCAGGAGCTGAACACGTAGTCCAATGCGGGCTGGATGGAATTCCTTTTTTCAAACTCCCAGCTGATCGATTACATGCATGCAGTACTGTTTTCCCTGCCATGCATAGATCGATGCATTGGGTTAAACTCTCTTGTGCTATCTCCAGCTTCATGGCAGTGTCATGCGCCCGCCCCCTGATGCGGCGCCAGATGCGGCACGCTGCTCTCCAGTGCGCACCACCACTCGTTGCAGATCCAGTCGAACGGTACTCCTCCTCCTCTATCAGCAGAGTGCCGTTTTGGAAGATGTGACCAAACAACCAACATCAACAACAACAACTCAGCCCATGTCCAATCTGGTGCTTCCGCACGCCAACCAACCCCCGGCCCGGAGGATGTGTCTAAACCACCCAACCAAAATGCACTTAAGCCGCCCCAAATTGGATCGTACAAGATAGAATAAATAATCGCTTGCTCAGAAAGAAAGATAATAAGAAGATTCACAAGAATTTGTTGATAAAGGGGGGTGGTCTAATAGTCGCCGTTCGTCTATCCCCGTTCCCCGTTCGCTGCTCGATACGCATTCTCTCTTTAGGCCAGAATGCAATTTTATATAGGTCGACCCAAATCGAGAGCATTCACTGCTGAGACGGTCAGGCATCTTCCATTTTGATATGTTGGACAGGAGAGTTTCTCTCAACCTCTGGGGACCGTGGCCCAACCATCCAGTCCTGCATCGCCAGCCACTCGCTCCAGTTTGACTCGGCGCTGATGATCTCCTTCTCCGTCACGTTCTGTAGCGGCCGTAGGAACGGGATAGTCTGCTCCTCTCCCATGTCGTAGTGTGACTTGACATCGAGCCAGCTCGCGCTCTTGGCCGCGAACAGGTAGTTGCGGCGTTCCACCTCGTGCATGGGTCCTATACCCAACGCCCAACTGTCGCCGAAGAAGCCGTGCAGCACCGCGGGGAAGTCAAATCCGGTCACCACTAGCCGTCGTATGTAAGGGTTCAGGGTCACCGCCATGGGATTTTGCTGGTTGCTGGGGCTCGCCATGGGCGGCATGGGGAGCTTGCCGGCGGCGCGCGAGGTTGGCGACGGCATGGCGGAGGGCGAACCGCCGCCGCTCATCCTCGAGGTGAGCACGGGGTTTTGTGCTTTCTGAAAGGGGAGTTGAATGTTGATAAAAGCCGCTACGGCCTGCACGGGCGGCGAGTGCTGTGCATGGTCTAGGAAGTAGCGGACGCACGACTGAAAGTGCGGGTACCACTCGAGTATGTCGAACTGATTGTGGTTCTCTTCCATCGGGAAGAAGCTGCTCGACGGAGGCATCTCCGGACCGCCACCCCGTGCTCCAGCCGTGGCCGATCCTGACGGCTGCGGCGAGTGCTGGGCCTGGGGGTGATGGAACATAGGGAACGAGTATGGCCCACCGCCGCCTCCATGTGGATGGAAGGCCATGGCTCTTTCTTTTTTTTTGTCAGTCAATATCGTATAAATAGCTAGGTTTCTAAGAGTCGGGCGGGGATTATCATCGAGTTTGTCGAATGGGGTATATAGGCGTGTATGGCAGAAGTCGCGGGCAACCGCAGCGAACTTTAAAGGACAACCCGCACCCCGATGGTGTCTAATAACACGGATTGGGTATGGCCTCAATGTTCGTCTGGATGCGTAAAGTGGCTACCCGGACGACAAGTGGCTGGAACGCAGCAGTAGTCCAGGAACTAGGTTTGGTGGGAGCAGTAGTAGGTAGCGAGCGGCGTAGTAGTCAAGTATATATGTATTGCGTGGTGTTAGCCGCATTGGTTTGATATTTGGTACACCAAATCAGAAGCAGTGTCGAGCAAGCTGGCCTGACTCAGGTACGCCCGGTGGAGTGCTAGGTGCCGAGTAAGTGAGTGGAGAGAGGCGGCCGAGTCCTTTATTGATACTAACTGCAGAAATGGCTGTTGCCGACGGTGCAGGAGGGAATTCTCCCGATGCGGAGCTGGGGGTTCACTCATGTATGCCAGCAGGCGCAACGATAACGACAACGACCAGTGGCTATTCGGAGGAGAACGAAAATGGAGTAACGTAGTGTCAGTGAACAGTGGCGACTAATAAGTTCACATGGGCAATGACTGTTTCGAACGGAACCAAAAGTCCTAACGGAAAGGAAGAGATAGAAAGAGAAGGGAAAGAAGGAAAACAGGGCCACGATAGTGGTTGGAGGGAGGAGCCGTCCCTTGGTCAAGTAAAGTAGCTGAATTCCGGATGAGGATATGGGATACCCATGTAACTCTATGTGAGAGGCCAGGTACTAGAGCAGTAGTAGATAGATCTGGCGCCACTGAGGGAGCCGCGCCGCGTAACTAAGCTACTAGAAGGAGCGGCAGTAGTGTTAGTATGTAAGTTAAGTAGGCAGGTAGGTAGGTAAGGTAGGTAGGTGGTGGAGCGGCCGATCACGCTTGTGTGCCGAGCCAACGAGCACACCTCAAGTAGGTATTCCGTAACTCACAGTGAACAAGTGATATGATATGCAGGTACTTATGGGACGGAGTGGGTAGTGAGGCGGAGAGAGGGAGTCTAGCAGTGTGTAAGAGTATCTAGGTATGCATCTAACGTTAGAGAGAGCCACCACGCGAAGTTGAATATGGACTAATAAGTAAAGAGGTATACACAGCTTGCCCCTGGTCGCAGCGTTGTAGAGCCGTGTAGGGCCGTGTATGCATTGAATGCTGTGACTGCTTGTCTACTTGGTTCACGGGATGATGTACCAGATGCCAGACCTATTATTGGGGAGCAAGTCAGAGGGATGCTTGGATACTTGTAGGTTACTTGTTGTATTCTTCCTTTTTCTAGTGATGCCGAGCCAAACAGTTGACATGGCTGCGGGTCATCGGGAAGTCGCCGTGGTAGACGGTAGGATGTCATAGATTGCAGCAACTACATGGACCAGTCAAAATTGGCACAGGGATTATGACGGCTGGCGCAAATCAGTTCATTCGCCTTGCAAACGGGGGTGAACTGGGTTGTGGGCGGGAATATGCACATGCCAACATACTGGACAGTGGGCAGCACAGGCAAGCAGGCATGGTGGATGAACATCAAGCCTCCATGTGGTAAGGTGGTAATAGCAAGTAAGTAAGACGAACAGTGGGAAAAAAAAAAGGCTGACGGAAGAAGCCATCGCCCGTTCACTCATTCGACCTGCAGGTAAAACCGGGGGTGCAAGGACACAGAAATCAAGGCGAATAGATTACCGCAACGAGCAGATGGTCATAATCGTCAAGAAATGGCGAAATGCCTGCAAGCATCGACCATCTGGGAAAAGAGGGAGGGATACTTATCAGAAGGGACCAGATTTGAAGGGTCCAAATGCGCAATTGGTGTCATGTATCGACTAGGGTGAATGCAGGTCGGAGGAGACCTTTTTAGACCTTTCTTTTCTTGGTCCAAGTTGTCACGTCACGACTAACTGATTACCTACTTACTGTACTCTTTTTCTTTCTTCGTGGCCCCTGGCGGAGGGAAAGAAAAAAAAACGAGACGATTCGTGCTTTTCAACTGTCAGAATGCACAAAGATCGATCAGTACACATGAGCATGTTCGATGGCTGCATGTGGTCGCAGTGCTTGCTGCTAGTTGTTTGGTTACCAGATCACGCAACGCAACCTCACTACCGGAGGTGCATACGAATCCTTCCGGAAGGGTTTCGGGCCAAGATTGAGGTGCCGTGGTTGTATTGATGTTGTCTTCTGTTGAGTTGAGTACCACTACTGCTACCATTGCTACTACTGCTACTACAGTACATGTAGGTGCTAACCTAGTGAAGGGTGTCAATGGACCGCAGATCGCACAGGGCATCTTCCAAGGGCCCTAGGCTGCTAGGGTCCTCCTCGCCCAAAATGGACCAAAATGACTGAATGACAGGGCTTGGACTTGATGCGAGCGAGATCTCTTTCGCATTCTTTCTCTCTCACGATCTGGTCTTGGGCGATTCCCATCGCGGTGCTTAATGGTTTTAAAAACCCATCAGCCGATTCTTATGTCATCACGGCGGGTGGATATTTGATTGAATGTCCTTCCCATCTTCCTACATACATACGTGTAGCCATGCTGGTCAGACTGCACAGTTCCAACCAAGACCAAGTCAAACAGTCTCCCATATGACGATGCACCTACACCGGCCCAGGCATCCAAACAGGTTAATTGTAATAGGTACATGTATTTTACCCGCCCGACTGTCTGCTTTACCATCAGTCACACAGCGCTGCCACACGGATGGACCGCACTCGACCCCAATCAGCCACTATGGGCTATTATGGTCTTTCCAGAGACAGGCAAGATCTGGTCGAAGCGTTCTCGAACATCATCTCGGCCCGTTGTATTGGAAATGATCCATCATCTCTTGACTGTGGCGCTAGCTAGCCCAATCCAACAGCCTTTAATCTGGGTGCAGGACCAAATGTCATGCAATTTGGGCAATTTTGAAGGCTGAGGTATCTGAGGTATCCAATCCAGGCTCGCGGCGGCGCCGTTGCTTGAGTTTGAGCTTGAGCGGGCTAATCCAGGGAGCATGTCTTACTATGAAATTTTGGGCAACCCAATACGCTGAGGGAACCGCATTTGTCAGACACATCTCACATTGTAGACCTCGGCAGAAGCTGAAGTCGGGGTAAGGCGACGGCAAGATGTGGCTAACAAACGAGAGTCCCAAGAGTCCCATTGACAGCCGTGACAGGCTGACAGGTCCGCACCACACACCCGCATGCTTCGTTTTTCCAATATGTCAGTCAATACGACTTGAGCGAATGGACGTTCTATTTCGCAATCCTCACGTCCTATTGAAAGTCTCGATCTCGGCGCATTTGTACCACTCAGAACGGCCATCTCACTGAGCGGCTTTTTATTCGCTATCGGTGCTATGCCCGCCGTTTTCTACACTGATGATGAGAGGGGCCTTGGGGCCGCACCAGCTCGCCAGCTCCGCCCTTGGACAGGGGTCACCAAGGACCCTGAAAAAAACGCAGCCACGCGCCAGTCGTGCTCCAGCTTCCCAGTAGCACCAACGTGATCGTGTTGGCTGTACCGGCCTCAGAAAGGCTGTCGTTGCTGCCCGCGGCAGTGCGACCTCAAATCCAAAACGAGGCTCCTGGATGTGAAATCCTCCACTCACTTGGCTTGAACGTACGAGACCAAAACCTGGACTCTCCTGTGCGTGACTACATAAGTGACTAACGGATGGGACCCCGGCAGGCACAGCACAACACACAACATAGCCATGATAATGCGGCCGATTACCGACGTCGCTCAGCATACCGCACCTCCCCAAGACTCGGTCTCCTGGGCTCTCTGGTGATGATGTATCATGTTGAACCTCAACCAAAACATGCAGTATGCTGTAAACGACGATGCGCATTCGGAAAATACGCACGTGGTGGGTGAAGCGGATACGTTTGATGTGGAGGCTAACACGATTTCATGTTGTTGGCCAGAGTCTAGACTACTAAATGAACACAGTGAGCTCCTGTTTGAATCAGTCCACCCCCATTGTATACTAATGCATATTTGCCGCCCCTTGCGGCCTGCGGGAACCCCCTTAGTGGGTGATGAGAATGGGCTGTGCTGGGGAAGCCTACCGGTTACCGAAAACAGCTGATTGACCGCTCATCCCTAAACCAGATCTTGGGGATAGCTCTTAGTGCCCCGCGGCAACACTCCTGCAAAGGCGACCTTGCCTGTCTCATTCTTGTATCACCAGGAAGTGCTGGCCTTCTGCAAGAGCGAAAACCTTCATGCGGCAGCCTCGGTCAGCGAGCGGGACCTGTACCCGTCCTCTCGGGCAATTTCGTGAGCATGGCTACAACGAATGACCAACCACCGAAGTGGCAAAGATATATGTCGCTGACGATAATATCTTGCCCACCGACATCACCGCAGGAGTTGACGATATGGTGTATGACGGTGCGCACCAAAAACCACACGTGTAGGGTCAGAGCATGGGTACAAGGTAGAGTATCGGACATAAGGCGGGAGACTGATGGATGGTGCAACTCTCTCTCAACGGTGCGATCAGATACTCGTCCGTGTCACCTCTAGAATGGGTGTTATGTTGGCCTATCACCTCAATAGGGTTTAGCTCTCGAGAAACAGGTATCTGAGACAATTCAACGATGATAGAGCATCGTCCGCAGCCTCCTCAGGAAACGGGTATCCCAGAGATCGACAATATTACATAATGCCAGTGTTCAGCATGCGAACGGTTCGTGCAATAGTACCGGACCCTGGAAGATCCTATAGTTTTCTTTCATTTCCAAACAGCATCAGTAAAGAGGAGTCCGGCCACAATGGGCAAGCGGCATACATCCATACATGGGTAACGGACTTTTCCTTTAAATGCCACCGGCAGGGGAGAGGAGCCGCATTCCGTATTCCGTAATGTAACGTCCCCGGCCGATCTAAGAAGGAGAACTGGGGTCTTGTCAATCGAGGCGCCGCTGAGCAGAGTGGGATTCACGCCCTCAGCCTCACTCGCTGATCTTCTCCGGCGCTTGACTGGATTCGATTCGCTCAGACCGCCCACCACCACCACGACGTAGTGCCGGGGGAGCGGATTGGGAAGGAAACCCTGCCTTACTCATTATAGGGAGACGACCTATACACGACTTCGGACTATATTCTTCGACATTCTTCGTTGGATAAGCCCGTCACTTCCAAGCTCTATTGATCTGCGCGCCGCTGTAAGTTTGGCAACTCTTACGAGAGAATCCCAGGGCTGGCTGCTATAATGAAGGCCGACAGACGCGCGTCCGTCCAAGGCGGACAATATATGAATGCTATTGATGATGAGTGTATTCCGAGTTCGGGACAAAAGAGACCCTGCGACTTTCGAGAAGTTTGAGATTTGGCCAATCCACGAACCGACCTAATGGGGGCCAGCTAGAATATGGGGTGATGATGATTTGTCTTCTAATCCCGCAACCAGATTCGGAATTTTCCTGTTATGTTGTGATACAAATCACTGTCTTATCTGGTTGGAAAAATCTCTTATTTTTTTCATGATGTCAAACGCAGGCTGTCGCACACTTTCTCCCGTCTTGACGAATTGCGTTGCATGAGGAGGGGCAACCGTATAATAGGGTTGCATTGGAAGGGTGATCCGGAGGGTCGGTACTGCACGAAGGGATCCATCGAATGCAGTCGCTTGCTTTGCTTCGTGGATTAAGTGAATATGCAATGTCACCCATCTCAACCACCACTAACACATTTTAGCTATGTGTGATGCATGCATGTGTGTAGGCGCATACTGACTTACTTGCATCACTCTGTAGCATTGGATCGACATCACATCATGACAAAGCGGCGGCGACGGCATATACGAATACACAGAATGGAGGACGGGATGGTGAAAGCAACCATGATCTTCACGGGCACTACACACATCCGCCCCATTTTGCCGTTAGCATAGGGCCAAGGGACCATGTCAGTAGTAGTAGAATGATGTGCCCGGGCCCGGGTGAAGGTCCAGTATAGTCAGTCCCAGTCCCTCCTCACAGTACATACATACATGTCTGACGACCGGGATTGGGGGCAGGCGGCCAGAACGGCCGGTGGAACCGCCTTGGGTTCTCAACCACGAGGCGAAGTGCCGTGGTCAGATCCGTAGTTTTGCGACGACCCGTAAGAAGCCATGTGCTGTCTTCCTTTTCCCCCTGCATCGTTTCGCCCTGGGTGAATGGAATATCCCGCACCGCCAGAGTCGCACGATACATACTTCCTGGTCTCGCGTTTACTGGAGAAAAGGAGGGCGGCAGCAGCATGCCTGGCACTGGCTTCGGGTTGGGGGAAGACGCAAGCAACACACAGCATCGCCCCCTTCCGCACCGACTGGACTGGCACCTAGATTGGAAGGACGGCGTACTAACTTCGTACTGGGTGCTGCTGGTACCTTGGCCTGGGCGCGAAGTAAGGAAATCAAGAGAGAAAAAAAAGCCGTTGTTGATAAGCGTTTTCGACGCCGTTTGATTTGACCGAAGCCTCGAAGGTGTGCTGGTTGGTAGGCCGTTTTTGGGGTCTTAGTCAGGGCTGCTTTGGTGCGAACTATCGCAATGCCCTAGAGGCCTTTGTTACGCTTAGTACGAACGCCACCCTTATCCGGTAGGCCGCTGTGGAAAGTGTTCCTCGGATCGGTGCTGGGTGTTCGTCCTTAAAGAAGAGCAAGAAAGGAGGAGAGGCAAGAAATCCCGTTGAAGGAGTAATACACGTTGAAATGATGGCGCGTTCGATGTGGCTCGGCCGGAACGCTCACTTTATGCTGCTGGCTTTCAATTCCTATGATAGAATCAAGATCTATGGTGAAGGTAGCTCCTTGCGGCTCAATCTTATGGGATCGTCGAGCTCGGAGACTGCGTCGTAGTTTCAGGTACGGCAGCACGTGGTTTGTTGATGGCACTCACGACATCGTAGATCGATCTGAAGATACGAGGAAATAATATGCCGTGAGGAGTAGTGCTAGTGCTATTGCTCTTATTTGTTATTATTCTGGAACGCATCTAGCTAAAATGATCGTTGATAATTCTTGACATTGGCAGAGAAAAGGCGTAGTCGAGTTACCACCACGGTATCGTGAAATCTCCCAGCAGGTGTCTAGCGGAATGGACCGCGTGAAACCTTCGCCATGGCATGATAGGGCTTGGGCCGCACATCAAAGTACAAGAATCTTACTGGATCTATGGAAGGAATCTAGTCGAAGTTAAGCTGGATGTCGGGAATGCGTAATAACAGGAAGAAGATTACTGTCATTAGCATCCCAAGTAAAAGATGCCTTGCCTTGCCTATCTATCCCACGCTTTCGTTCTCGCGAGGGTTTCCTCTTCTGGTTCTGCCATTTCTCACTCTCGCTTTTTCTTTCCTTCTTTCACTCTCTTGTCGGCCATGTCAGATATCCTGCAGCGCAGTCCAATATGAAACGGGCGGCTCTCATCGGTGTAACAGCAGCGTCCTCCGCCGTCAACGCCGAGTGGTTCAAGGGGAGCAGTAGCAGCAATGAACAGAAATGGGAGCCGGCAAGGGCGACATTCAGCAGCTCCGAGTATACCGGCTCGCTAGGATGGACTCCGAGGCCGACCCCTGGGCCAGCCGAGGCTGCTCTACGGCGCGAGTTGCTGAAGAGAGGAGGCACAAGTACGTGTGGTTATTTCCAAGGAACCACATCACGTAAGTCTCAAGGAGTCCTCTAGGGGAGATATTGCCATTAGTGAGTACCGCTTTTTCTGACCGACATCCTGCAGCTTCTGCGGCCATAGTCTGCACCAGCGGTGCGCAATGTATCGTCAACGACAGCAACAAGGCCATGGGCTGCTGCAGTTCCAGCAACATACAAGCCTGTAATATTGCCACGGCCTGCGTTGATTCTACCGACGCTCAATCCATTACAACGTCGGCTGCGCCGTATACGGTGTTATGTCAGGCATCGACGGCACCCAGCTGTATCATGTACACCTACGCGAGCGACTCGCCTTACTCTGGTTATCGGGCGTTCTCATGCGGGACCAAGAAAGACGTCTTGACGGTGGCATACACGGCCCCCGGGGCGCCGAGCACAGGCATCACGAGCGCCAGCGGCGCGACCACGACGACGGCGCAAAACTCGGTGCCGGAGGGAGGAGGTAACGCACCGCCGAGCACGATCACATCCTCCTCCTCCCCTACCAATACCCGGTCTTCTTCTACCAGTGCTAACCCTACCTCAGCTGGCTCCCCTACGAGCACATCAACCACGGCGGTCGCTGGAGGCGGCGCTGGGGGTGGCAGCACTTCTGCGCCGTCTGCACCAAACAACGAGAACAGCAACAACAACACGCCCACGATTCTGGCCGGTGTCATTGGCGGTGTAGGAGGTCTCGTCATCATCCTCGCTGGTGTGCTCTCCTCCATCTTCTACGCCAAGAAGAAGAGAAAGGAGGCCAAAGACCCCAATAACCGCCCGCCCATCGAAAAGGTCAAGCGGCCCTACATGCCTGCGGCGTTTCCCAACTCGTTTGACTACATCGCAGCCTACCGAGAGGCGAGAATGTCACGCCGGCAATCTGGTCGCCCGCCGTCGAGCATGTCGTTCCGGAGACAGTCTTTCGTGCGGTCACTGCGGAGACGTTCCTCCATGTTGCCGTTCTGGAGACAGTCCCAACAGCAGCAGCAGCAACAAAATCAAATGTACAACCAGCAGCTACAACCTCAACGTCAGCTAAGCCAGCGACAAGCAGGCGCTGCTCCTCCAAGGAGATCGGGAGACCTCAAGAGGATCAACTCGTCACGATTCCCCCAGCCTCCCATACCGGGCCCTTCTCTCCGTAGCGTCCGTGACATCCGGCAGGACGAGTTCTACTTCGAGCCGCGCCAGTCGCCCACCTTCAGCATCCCCGTCAACCGCAATCACCGAGGCGTTGGGCCGGTGCCGGCAAAGGCGGCCTCAACTCTTAGGTGGCCACCGATTACTCGGCTCGACTTGGACAGCAGCAGTACCCTCAACCGACCTACCAGCATGGCCGTCGAGATGTCGCCGGGGCGTCGCGGAGGTGGAGTAGGAGGAGGAGGAGGAGGAGCCAGCGGAACTGGCGGGGCTGCAGTAGGAGCCGGGAACGGAGCCGGAGCCGGAATGCGGGTTGAAACAGGGGCGGTGCGATTCAGCAATACCGGCACCAACGACGAACCGCAGAGCGCGCACACCGACTTCGATTCCCGGTTCACGCCGCCCTTCATCCACTCGCCGATCATCCACTCGCCGATGAGCGCGCATCACCGCGCTGGCGACATAGGCATCGCGACCGTTCTTGCCCCGGCGCCTGCCGCCGTCGCCAGCGGGTCCGGGACGGGTAGTGGCGACCGCATTGTCTCGACGACGAATGCCACGGCGGGCTCGATGAGCAAGCACAATTCCCATGCACTGCCCTCGCCACGCTCGCCGCGCTCACCGCGCACGCCTCAGCAGTACATGCTGTACAACCCCAAGTACGGGCCGCCGAAGGAAACGCCGGTTAAGCGGCCGGTCGGCCATCTGAACAAAATGCAGTAAGGGTCGCTCAAGGTTTAAGAGAAAAAGACCCCGGTCAGAGGAGAGGGGGGCGCATCGGCTTTTTTATTTACATTTTAGTATAATGTTTTCAGACGTAATAGGGAGGTTGTGTAATTTCATATGTAATCTAGAGAGACGTGTTAGAGTATACCCACCCACACCCACACCCACACCCGTTGAGATCTGGGAAGAACATTGGAAATATCATTACAGTACTCGGGGTGCAAAGAGAGAAAGAGCACTTGGAGATGCATGCGAGTATTATGGTTTGGCAGAACCAACCCCACACTGGTTCTTACTAAAAGTAGCACCACTTTTAATAGTACGTTTGTGAGGCGTCTTATCTTCACATGTCCTGCTGTGATCGTCTGGTTCTAACCTCTAATTGACTCCATGCCCATTTGGAACAATATTTGGCGCCGCTATACATATCAAACTTCAACGAGATGGCCAACCTACCAGACCTCCCGGCGAACTTCGCCACAGGCCTACGTCTAATGGACGAGGCGCACGCCGAGGACCCGAAGCGGACATCCCCATCTGGTGCGGGCAGCGAAGAAGAAGCTATCCCGTACGAGCTCCACTATGCTCGCAAGATGACGCGCTGGCTGGGTGAGCGCTGTCCGGACGCCTCGCCGACTCTGCAGTTGGCATGCCGCGCCCAACACTTCAAGAGGTGAGCGCAGAGCTCCATCCGCCCCGATAATTCCCCAAGCGGACTTAGCTGGATGCTGCCAAGTCGATTGGACGGAAAGGGGTTGCTGATACGGTGATATGTACGATGCTAATAAACCACCCCAGGTGGGAGATCCCGCGGGACTCGTACCCCATGACGCGCCCGGGCTACCTCTCGTGGCGCGCCAAGCAGAAGTCGCAGGCCGCCGCCACCGTGGCCGCGCTCCTGCGGTCCCCCGCCGTGCAGCCGCCGCTGCCGGACGCCGACGTCGAGCGGGTGGCCGCGCTGATCCGGAAGGAGAACCTCAAGGGCGACGCGGAGACGCAGGTGCTCGAGGACGTGGCGTGCCTGGTGTTCCTGGACGACCAGTTCGACGCCTTCGAGCAGAAGGACGACATCGACGAGGACAAGATCGTCGGCATCCTGCGCAAGACGTGGGCCAAGATGAGCGCCCCGGGTCAGGAGCTGGCGTTGGCCATGCAGCATAGCGAGCGGGCCAAGATACTGCTGGGAAAGGCGTTAGGGGGCTCTTAATCAGGTTATGTCAGGTCATGGTGAGCCAAAGACTTTGAAAACCAAAGGGAATTGGCATGAATACATATATAATTTCCCCCGAGTACCGAGTCTCAAGAGCTGGGCCTTGTTCTAAGTGAGTTTGGGAGTGAGTCAAGTAACAGGGGATAGTGGTAGCTCTACTCATTGTCGTGAGTCAGATCGCCCATCTCATGAAAGTCACTGAGGGACGATACAGACTTCACCTGAGTCTTCCCCTGTCGCCCAAAACCCTTATAAAAGAGATCTTTTGTATTGAAACGACATGCATCTGTGAACACAGCCACTTCCGCCTTCGACTCCTATCCAATCTTATAACGACTAGGCTTTCCTCGACGACATTGGACTGTGATCCCCCTCCTCCTTATCATTGTCGAGGGGTTCCAGCAGCCGGCGCTGGTCAAGATTCTGCACCAGTCGCTTGTTTGGAGGCAGTGCCACATGTAAAAGAAAGACAGCACGCCGTTGACGATACGTATCGTCAATTCTAGGTGCAGCATCTGACGGTGAGTCTTTGTTGAGTCAACTTCTTTTATTCTTCTTGCTAGATACAGAACAGACAACATCCTCAACTGTTCTGCATCAGTCTACTCATTGGTTAAGAACGGCTTCGAGGATGCGGCCTATTTCTCTGAAAGCAGCAGCGACATGGACGACAGCGAAGCAAGCGACGTCGAAATGTACAATGGCCCAGGTGGAATTCGGGGCCGGCGGCGAGGAAGACCAGGACCGCCAGGACCACCAGGACGACGACGAGATCGAGTATCAAGCCTCAAACCATGGAATTGAGTCTGCTGGGACATCAACGGCGAGAGAGTACTTTGGAGTGGTGACTTGTGCTGAGGCCGTTGCTCGAACTCAGGCCCTCAAGGCCGTGGAGGTTTGGTTACTTGAACTGCCCTGTTCCTCTCCCGCTCCCTCGTCCTCTGCCTCACCCTACTACTACTCCTCCTCTCCTGACCACCCCACCCCACCTTCCACCCAGGACCCGTGTACTAATAACCAACATTCAAGCTACAACTTTTGGTCCTGCCACGATACATTTCATGCGAGTAACAGTAGCAGTACTGGTGTTTGCGCCAGCCAGCAACAACATCAACAACCACACCAACACGCACAACCACCACCACCGCTACAACATTCTCCCACAATGAAGCACCCTCTGAACTTCAACCCCTACACACCTCCACATCAGACGGCAGGTTATGATTACAGTGCTCCCCCTCTCCCTCCCAACACGATGCAGGAACAGTACCAGCCGTACCCAGAGCACCAGCCGTACATGACGCCTGCTCTTCCTCCTACTCTTCCCCAGCATCAACCCCAGCCCCCTCAGCCGATGATGATGCAGCAAAACCATATTCATCCAATGGAGATGTGGTACAACTCGATCCCGGAGCCTGCCGTAGGCCCTTTCACACCTCCCATCCCGCCCATGCGCGGCACTCAGTTCTTACCTGGTCTCCATGCCATGCATCCTGTAAGTGATCTTTTTGTTTTCAAATTCTTCTTGAATACCCTCCCTCTAATTCCCTTTTAATCTCTCTCTCTCACGCCAATTTGTTGTCTTCCACGATCCGCGGTTCTCACCTGACCGACGTTTTCTACTTGCCCATGAATGTTTCACCCTACTTCTGATGCTTGCCCTCCTTTTCGGAAATATGTACATACACACCATGGTCTCAAAAGGGTCGGCCCATCAAATACGGGCAATCCAACTTTGCGTTCAGAAAAAAAGATAAAATCATTGAATGAAATAATTGGAAAATGCCAATTGCTAATCATCCGCACCCCAGGTCGAGGCCCAGTACTACATGTACATTGCTACTAAGCGCTGGCAGGAAACGCCGCACTCCCAGACCATGTTCCCCAACTTCGCCGCGATGCCGCTGCCCGCGTTGACTTTTGTAGAGCGCCAGGAGATGAACGGGCTCCGCGAGTGTTTCGACAAGGGCAAGTTCCCCGACTACGTGTCGAACCGAACCCCCTCTGTCATTGCAGCCGCTGGCGGTGCCGCCAACTCCCCCCATGCTGCTGCTGCCGCCGCCGCCCCCCCCGGCGCTGTTCTTCCCATAGAACCGAAGTACTGCCCTGATTGCGGAACTGCCTCTGCCTCTCCCCAGCAGAGATTCTGCCACAACTGTGGCGCGAACACTGCCGCCATCGGCGTCAACGACGGAAACAACGACAGCAATGGAGTCCAAGCCGCCGCCGCCGCCGCTCCCGTCCTTGCCAAGGCCCCCAAGGATGACCCAGCCCCCCTCCGCCGGCCCGCCGAGCCCGCCCACCCGGAGACCCCGGCCCAGGCCGCAGCGCGCCGCGAGTACGACCTGAGCAACCACGCCTGGTTCGACGTCTTCCGCCGCCTGTACCCGCCGCGGCGGCGGTTCGCGCCGAACGCATCGTGGAGCCGGCGCGACTGCAAGATCCTGGCCATCCTCGAGACCAAGTGGGAGGGCGAGAAGTGGCTCGAGATGGCGGCCCAGTTCTGCAACGCCACGGGCCGCTACGTCGACCCGGAGCACCTCAAGTACAAGATGGAGAGCGACGGGTCCCCCCTCGATAGCGACGACGACGGCGACTACATTAGTAGCGGCAGCGAGATCGATGACGATGACGATCCCTCTTCCTCTGACGAGGAGCAGGTCGAGGAGGCTGGTCCCAGTTCCGAGTGAATTCCTGTTTCCGGGCTTGTATCTCATTTTCTCAGTCTCCGGAAGACGACAGCATTGTTTCGAGCAATTGGATGTTGTTGTTGTCAGGAACCTGCAAGCCCCCCCTCTGTTTTCCCAAACTTGTCTTTTTCTTCATTTTTCTTGTCTCCCTTCACCGTCTGGGATACTTGCGAGAATCTCATCCGCAATACGGTCTTTACCATTAACCCGACGGGTGTGTACCAAGTTGCAGATGGCTGTTTTTCGCTATTCAGCTGGAATTTAGGGGGCCTAATCATTCTTGTGTTGTATGGGTACTTTGTTTCATAGCAAGGGGGAGAGTCGTTGGATGGTCTACGACGAAGGAACTTCCACAGCTCCATTGTCAGCGCAGATTTCAGGCTTAATGAGTATCATCTCGTTGGATCACAGGATCTGCTGTTTCCCTGGAAACTGCCCAGGGTATTTTCTTCATTCTTTTCTCTTGTCAGATAGGTAGAATCGAGCAGCTGTGAGGAGTTGTCGATCAATCAGATAATGTCTACTAGGAGGGGACGAATCATCATGCTGTAAATGTTCTGAAAATATTTCTTTGGGTTGTTCCGGAAGTGTCTCTTACCAGCTGTGATCTGAGCTTCATCGGCAAACTTACGAGCTCGTGAAGGGAGGATGGCGATACTAGAGTCCCCTTAACCACATATCAGGAAGAGAGGGGGGATTTGCAGAGATTGGTGGCTATCACAGCCGTTAAATAAACGCTAGCTAAAAGGTATCAAAAAAATTCCTCTTAAGGCGATCCAAGAGATCATTGGGGTATCATCAAACACCGAACCACTATCGGCTGAAGCTTTCCCTGAATAGGAGCTCTTCAACATGCAAATGCTTTGTCAGATGGTAGAGAATAGGTTTCCTGTCGGTATGGACACCTTCCATGTCTCCCAAGAACCATACATGATGTCCGGCTTTCGGAGCTATTGCTTGGCGCCCTGGATCGCTAATTCCCTTTTGTCCCAGAACAAAACCAGATACATTAGTCTTTGCCCTTGAGAGACGGAAGAAGGAATGGTGAAGCTATTCATTGACCGGTGTGGTTTATTCCGAGTCTTCCGTCAACCGTGGCTCGTCACCCAGACAGCCGTAGCTGTATCTCCAACACGGGGTCGATACAGGCGATCCGATGCGGAAGTTTCGCGTGGGGGTCGTTTGCTCTGCTCGACGGAAGCCACTCCGGTAAGTCCTGGCGACCAAGTCGAATTGTGTCGGACGTGCCCCTTGTTTTCGGCTACTCAAAGGCCATAGCCCTATTTTACAATAACCGCAGTGCTGCGAAGACCAATAGAGTCCTCCCGTAACATTGCTGTATGCCTTGCTAACTTCATATAGGATTCTCC
The DNA here is from genome assembly GCA_006508115.1 of Apiospora malaysiana. Lineage (NCBI taxonomy): Eukaryota > Fungi > Ascomycota > Sordariomycetes > Amphisphaeriales > Apiosporaceae > Apiospora > Apiospora malaysiana. The sequence continues at coordinate 1,112,745 of QUSE01000041.1, read as the reverse complement.
ATGCCGGCCGCAGGTATCGCTGTCGCTACGCTATCGTTCTGGGACGTCGCCACCGTTGCTGGACTTTGACCCCGACTCCTTGAGGGGTTACTCGATCCCAGACCCCGCTTCATCATCTTGCCAAGGACCGTGACAAGCTCACAGGCGTCGTTGAACATGTCATCGTCCATGCCTTCGCTTGCCTGATACACTTCGGCGATTGTGTCTTTTGCCAGTTTTCGGCTCCCCTCCGCGTCGTGCACGCATTCGTAGAGGAATGCTGCATATTCCGTCCGGACGGACAGCCGTAGCGAATGTGATCCCCATAATAGGCTGTCCGCTAGTGTAACCGCCTCTTTGAAATACTGATGGGCTGTTGGGAGATAGTCTACCGATGGCAGCAAAAATGACGCCACTGCTTCTGGTGTCGGATGCCCAAAGCCAGGTGGTGGGTTAACGGGTCCTCCCTCCATAGGATGAGTTGGCTGCAGTGAAGAACGGGCTGTTTCAGGTACGTCGTCTCGCGTAATTCCCTTCCCTTTGTCCATTTTGGATGTACCCAGTCCAGCCATAGCAGCAGCAGCAACCAATGCTTCAGGGGTCATGGTCGAGACCGAAGGGTGATTATGGAACAGGACGAAGATGTGATAGAACGAGGCCCGGAGCTTATATGCGAGTACTTTGAGCTCAACATAGTCTCCCACCATAGGCAGAACGTATTGTTCTAGCATGACTAATCCTTCCCGGGACAGCCATATTATGTGAAAATAGAGCTCGAGTGATTGTGTCGGCCTTGTAGTGTCTAAGCGTCGTTGTTTTCGAGCCTTGACAAGCTGCCCGGCAAGGTTGATCGACAGGCCGAGTATCTTGAAGAGCATAGACGCAAGCAAGGCATTGTTTGGTTCCACAGCCCTTGCAAGCTTGCCTAGGAATTTCTGGTCGACCTCAGAGGAAGCCATCGAGACCGACCAGAGGTAGAGAGGTTTGACGCTTTCCTGTCCAAACATTAGCGATGCTTGCGACAGAATATTCAAGATCGCATGGGACAAGTGGCGCAGGAGCGTGCTTTGTTTGTCATAGTATGGAAGTGCATTACTGGGCAATATCAAAGACATGTTGGCCGCAGCGCTGCTCCAAAACGAGGCATCTTCGACTAAAAGAAATAAGCAAGTCGCTTACCTGATCTGACTGCGCTCTCGAGGCGCTGGAATGCCAGTCAAGCAAAACAAATGACCCGAATGCGCCTGAATATGCCGGCCTGATAGAACACGAGAGTGTATTCGGATGTGCTGAGCGCTTAAATAGGCTGCTGAATGTTGTGATGCAAGCGCGATTTGCCAAAAACTTGAGCGGGCCTTCGTCGGGACGGAGTCGAGTTTCAATCCAGAAGATGCTTTCCAGTTAATATCCTAGAGAATCCCAAGATTGACAACTGCTCCAATAGCCCCTGGGGAAACCCTATTGGTGTCTGGAAATAGAGCTTTCTCTGCCAGAGTTGAGGCTGGGCTAACCGCGGAACTTCTGGCTCCCTCGTAGTAATCCCAAACCCAATCCAATGGGAAAAATGCAATTAGATTTAACAATAAAATGAGATTACAGATGACTGCAAACACAATGGTTAGCCCAATTGCAAAGCTTCGTATCATTATCATTCAGCTCTGTGGGTAACGGGGCTTCACCAAGCCCGATTATTGGAGCAATACTGACCAATATGATACAACGAATGCGAAATAAAATCAAGATTGGGTCCTGACGAGCAAGCGGCCAAAAAGATCGGCCAGACTCCAATGGTAACGAGCGTTATTTTAGACCAGCAGCCAAAGAAGATGACGAGAGCGGACAGTCCTAGAGAAGGTTGCTGGTGAGTGAGGTGAGGGCGGCGGATGGTGTATCACGTCGTCGACAATGAAGCATTTCGACGTCGAGTAACAGGGCGCTGTGACGAGTTATCGTGAGTACTGGGGGGGGTGGTTTTGCAAATAGGTAGGCGGTATATATATGATCGCCCCTACGCGGGGATAGCCTGGATAACTCGATGATGAGCTATCGGGAGACCAATGGCGGTGTGAGGTCAACCCGGAAGCGTGGGCGTTTTCAGGCTTTTGGGATGGCACTATGTGGAGTAGCCGTTTTTTCGAGGGTCCGAGGCTCGAGTGACAAGCGACGGGAGCGAGCGACGGCCTAGTTTTCCCTGGACTGACACTTGGTCCGTGATGGCAAACGCCCACGAGGTCTGGTGATGTTATGGGTTTGTTCAGCGTGGCTCAACTCGAAGTCAAGGAAGGAGGCTCAGATGGGAGGAAACAAGAGTATAAAGGATGGGGAAAGCAGAGACGAAAAGCGAATCGGATTGTGCATGTAGAAGTGGCCAGCGTACATATGTAAGTAGCAGTAGCAGCAGCAGCAGTAGTACTCGGTAGTATGGTATGATATGTAGGCGTGTATGTATGTACAGGTGAGCGTAGTAAGTGGGCCTCGAGGGCTGGTGACAAGCCAGTCGGGGCGCTTGTATTATCTTGTATGTATGTACGATGCTGGATCAACCAGGACCACGACGCATATGAAAGGAGAGCTGCAGGTCGAAGCGTTTTGCATGAACGCGCAGTGGACCGCCCCCCCTTCCTCAGAGCAGCTTGGTGCAGTCAGATGGCGCTGCAGGAGCGAGACGAGCGAGACGCCAGACGCGCGAGGGTGAGTGAGGGTGGTGAGCAAGATGGTGACCGGGGGCGGGTCTCCCTCTCCAATGTTGGGTGTGGTCTTTGGAGAAAACTGTGACGCGGAAATGGGCTGGTAACGCGCGCGTGAGATTATCGTGATTGGTAAGAATATGAGCAAATCAGGAAATTCCAAAAATACAACGAGCGACAATTGCAATTGGCAGAGACGCGGAGACCCTGATCCTGATGCTGACGAGTGAGCGTAAAAAGTAGGTTCAAACAGGTATCGACGATTGCAAGACTACTGCAACCGTGGCGATCAGGGTTGCGGCGCACAGCAAGAAAAACGAATGGTGGCCGTTGATTATGATGCAGATGCCCCGATTTCTGGCCCCCGATACGATGCAGGGCGGTTGATTAGTTGACTGACTGGCTGACTGAAAGAAAGACTGACAAACTTGGTCAATTCACTCGCACCACATGCCACACTCTCCAGTCCCCGTAAGTGAATCGATCAGAATGGAGGAAGAGAGAAGAGAAGATCCACGAGAACAGGTGAAGGAGATGGAGTAAAGTGGAACAGGTGTTGAGGAGCTGGCCCTAGCTAGGGAGCCGCCCATTACAACCTTGCAAGCCTGCACTTTGCGCTCTGCGCTCTGCATGCACCCTTGCTATCCATGCTTACAGTAGGTTAGGTATGTACATGGATGCATCATCGGTACCAGGCCAGAAGCAGACCTTGTTGATTCTAGGTCTGCCTATCCTATCTCCTTGAGTACCGGTAGGTAAGCGCGAAGTACCCAAGTTCGGAAGAGGAAACCGATCAATCTTCTCGCCATGCCATGGACAGACAAAGCGAAGCGCTTCTCCAGGGTTCTTCCGAGAAGGACGACATCGTGTAGCCATATTCTATTATTCTGGGCCACGTAGCTTACTACCTACGTAGGGTGTAGCTTGAAGCTACATGTATGTACCCAATGGACGTCAACTCAATTGATGCGCCAGAAAGGCTGGCAGCTGGTCTGGTTTGCCATGCTTCGAGACGAGATGTATTTCATTAGACCAATTACCTCATATCTCTAGTCAAACTAAATCTCCGAGTGCGCCACCCAACTTCAGAAGTTTCTACCAGGCATTCGGTATCTCTCCCTCCCCTCCCTTCTATCCCATGATCCCACACAATAAGAAAAAGGCGAACAGACGTTTTCTTTTTTAAAACATAAGGTTAGTGCTCGATGCTTGGCCCGAGACAAGAGGAGTTCGGTCCATGTCTACTACTGTCTCTGTCTGAGACATTCTGGGGGTTGATGTTTCCCGATGCCCATCAATGGATGTTAGGAAACGTCCGAGGCAAACGCAGGGTCTACAGCAGTCTAACCTACAAAACTACAACGAGGTTTGACCGTCGACCGTCGATCGTCGTCCTCTTTCATCAGCCGCAGAGTCGCCCGCCCTCGGCTTCAATGCCTAAAGCGTGAGTAAGCTAACCTTAAGCAACCTGTGCACTAACTGAACCGACTCGCCAAGTGGCACAGCGGGCTGGAGCTTGCGCATCGCCTACTACCCGTCCTCGCACAATCGGCTTTTGCGGCCAAGTCTAATCGAGCCTGTCTCAATCTGGGCTGCTCTCGACCTCGTGGTGTATTCACCGAGAAGGCAAGACAAGACAGGACAGACAGGAGCTTCGAGCGTTACACAACGGTTCTCATGCGGGTGGGTTTCAAATCTGATGGCTGTCGCCCTCAACTCATTATTTCGAGCCTCGAGGCGCATGTCATCAAGCAGCCAGCCGGCGTGTGGAAAGTTGATGTCGTGTCTCGTCGCTCGTCGTGTCGCCTAACCTTACCTACCACTACACGATACCAAACCAAATTAACCCAAGGTTACTTCTTTGGGAAGCTTCCACGCCAGCCTTCTCCCAGCCACCCCATATTTTGTACTTAGTAGTAGCTATCCTCTTCTACGACTACGACCTGCATCTTGCAACCTGCACTCGATTATTCCCACCACGGGAGCTAATATAGTGAATGAGGCCAAGCCAACCTAACAACCCAACTACGCAGCCAGACTCGAACGGAATCGCCGGTATAACCAGGTAGCCTGAATGGTGCCAGCGCATGAACAAACATGATCTCAATGACCTCACCGGCATACATTTTACGGCAGAGCCCCCTGTTCTCATTCGTGCACATCAAATCACCGTCACCTTCTCGCCCTACGGCCGCGCAACTAGTCAACGCGATGCGGTCGTGTTATATGCGGCCGTCATCTCTTTCCCATTCCCTACTATGAGCAGGACAGCAGGGCACGCAAGTAGGCCGGCTCTCCCGTGCTCGTCCCGCGTCACTACTTTTTCGTTGTTTTTTCCACCTCTCCTTGGGATTACGGCCACCATGCTCTCTCTCATCCTCCTTTTTTGACCTGCACGGAGGCAGTTACACCTTTGACGGCTATGCGGAAGATCCCAGAGGAGAAAGGAGACTGGCGGTGAATAGCTTCGGCTTGGAAATAACTTTTGCCTCTCTTTTAAATCAGCCACGGCGAGTTTCACCAACCAGCCCGCGTGTAATGTAACAGCAGCTGCATATCAGCGCAGCAAGCAGCTTCCCGGACGGAAGCAATGCCTGTCTGGCTTGTCTGTCTTTCACCCTACCACGTTTTTCCCTCCGACTCCGACGATTCACAGAGACAACGTGTTGCCTGTTATCGGCCGCCTTTTCTAGAACTTGGCCGTAGTGTGAAAGGTAAGGACGGTAGGACGACAGCGGTGCATTGCAGGCAGAATACCGAAGACATGTCGCACCCGCAAGCCCAAATTACTTTCTGCCTGTATCCTTAACCGGTGTCGGCTTTAACAGCAACACTGGCGGCAGCAGCATTGCCCTTTTCTGCATACGTATGGATTCCTTCAATCTTCTAGCAAGACTTGACCTAATGTGAGTAAGGGGGGTGGCGGGGCGGGGAAAAGAAGGTAAAATAGAGTTATCGATGCTATTCCTTGTGCTTCTTATCCTTCTTCTTTTCCATTCAAGCATTGCCTTCTGCTGTTTGCTCCGAAGTCAACCACACCCACCCCTGGAGGATGAGGCCAAACGAAGGGCGGACGGAATCTCACCCAGCCAGACCCGTCGGGTAGATACCTTTGCTTTTAGGCTTACGCGCGACACCACCAACACACCAAAAGAAAAAGATCTTCTTCAGCAGGATCCTACCTGAGCAAGAGCATTGGCGCCCTGTCAGATCTAGTTTTCTGATATAGGGTTCCTGCATATTTCAGGATGAGTCTTGACATCCTGTCATGTTTTATCCAGAGAGCGAAACCCCTAGACATGACGGATTCATGGCCGAAAAGGGACCCCACACCCCCCGAAGATCCCCGCAAACAATCCAAACCCTCACATCTCTTTTCCCCAGGATTAGGCTATTAGCTCCGAAATTGTCAAGGGAGAGGCAAGAAAGCAACTCTGCCCTCGTGGCGGCGTGAATGCGATGCCTACCTACTAGATCAGGGCTAGAATAGGCTTGCTACATATCCCCGTCATACACCCTCCACGAATATGATAGGTCGGATTTTACCCAAGTCGACTATCGAGTTCAACCCAAGGGATGGAAAAATGATGGTGATGTGCGCCATGCCATGTATGTATGTATGTGCTATATGTTTGCCAAACAAGAACTCAAGGCACACGCGTTTCTATATATAAACTCAGCCATGATAGCTTCATGACGACGGTGGGTGGTTGCTTTGCACACAGATCGCCCTTTGCTTTGTGACCTGTAACTTGGGCCGGGAGATGGGCAGGGCAAACTTCCCAGTCGAGCATATGTGTGTCTCTCTCTGAAATCCGTTCATTACGACAGCATATAGAGGTCATCGTGTACAAAAGGGGACGACATCTGGGAAGGTTCACTCCCTTCCGCCCTCTCGTCCAGGACGACTTTCTTTGACACCCCAAAAAAACCTATACCCCTCCAAACGATTTTAACTTTCTCTGCAGTCTATACCATTATAGCTTCTTTCAGCCGGACCGGTTCCTCCTATCTGCATTTCGGAGTCTAGAAGCCTTCTTTGCATCTCTTGGCGAGATATACATCCCATCATCATCGCTTACACGATCGCATACACATGCATACACATACACGATAGTCACGTACACGCAGAATTATTACATCCAAAAACTCAATACCACACAGACGCAGTTATACATACATAACCAACCATATACTTGAACTCACAACGCTTTCTGGGTAAACCATATACACTCTCGCTTCTCACACAAAACATACATACACACACAAATACGGCTTGCATCCTTTTTGAGAGAGAGAGAACAACACACAATGTGTAAATACTACGCCCACGCCTTCGTCTGCCACCACACAACCTTTACCTTCGCCCGGTACTGCACGTCGGCCAACTTCACGCAGAAGCCCTGCGAGCAGCGGCAGATCTGGCACACCATCGGCCTCGACGAGGCGTGCGACGAATGTCAGATGTGGTACGTTGCAACTCTCGGTGCCCTCCCTTATCTTCATATCTTTTCTTCTTCTTCACTTACATTACGTTCATTATACATTCCTTTCTTCCCCATTCCCCTTATCTTCGTATAGACAGACGTGAGCAATCCTGACCCCGATATAATAAAAAAAAACAGGTTCCCAGACCAATACGGCTCCGTCATGCCCAGGTCCAAAGCAAAGGGCGCAGCAGCTCTCGCGGGCGCGCCGCCAGCGGCAGGCGCCCCGGCCGGCCCGACAGCCGCTGTCGCCGGCGCTGCGAAGACCAGCAGTCGCCCAAGGAAGCGAAGCTCATGAAGCGGGAAAGATAAGGGGAAAAAAGAAACGAACAAAAGGAAAGCAAGGGACTTGGGGAGAAGGCCCAGACAACGTGTCCCTCCTAGGGATTCTTGAGGAGTTAATCTAGGGCAACACATCATGTTGATCAGCGATTAGGCCCCCCTGTGTATCTGTTTGATCTTGATTTTGAGCGAGCAACCTGTTTCACATATTTGCGTTCTCTCCCCCCGTTTTGTTTTCTGGCGGAAAAGGGGGATATATACCAAAGAGACGTGTATGACTTGGGCAACCAACGACATTTCCTCTTCATTTTCGCTTGTCAGCGCCGGCGCTAGTCTCTGCCGTTGGGCTCGTACCTACTTTATGTTTGTTCTTTGTTTGTCAGCTATGGAAAGGGGAGGAACGATGTATACCGTATTGCGCAAGCATGTATGTGTACGCACAGAAGGAAGTTATAGTTACGTAGCCCCAGGGCAAAGTCCGCAGCAGTGCACCAATAGAGGAAGCTCTTGATTGTTTTTTTCACCCCTGGTAACTTCTTATTTGCTTTTTTCTCTCTTCACGAGAAGGATAGCTATCAGCACTTTTAGTACACAAGATCTACGACAACGCCAGTTCGTTCAGCTTGTCCCAAACAGATGAGCCAGACAAGCCACAATATATCCGTTCTCGCAATACACAGCGGGAAAGAAGAATAAACTCAGCCGCCGAACAAGGGACAAAACCAGAATGGATATGATATCATGCAACAACTCCGGACTCACTCGCCAACCCACCCCCATTTATAATAATGATTCTTTCCCCTTTTTTTATATACACGCGCCCGTTGTTGTATTGCCCATATGGAAGAAAAGTCCCCCTCCGCCCGCCAAGACCGTAAACCCCATGATGTCTATGGATGAATGCCACTTTTTCTTTCCCCCCTCCCCTCCCACCAGGTCTCATGATCTCATACACGAATTCATAAATTCATGTTGGCTTGCTTTCTTCAACGTCGTGCCTCTGTTGCGCCGTCGATTGGTTACTGTTCGTAAGGGATCATTCAATGCCGAATTCTCGTCGTTCGCTTCGAACCGCTCGTGTCCCACCCTGATAACCTTGATCACGTTGCTCAACCCTAGGGCCACGCTTCCCCTTCCGATGCGCGTCATGGGCCCGAGTTGGGATACGAATAGGTGTTGGGAGCCTGATCCGTCTGATACTAGCGGCATCGTCTCCCATTGTTCTCCCCTGCCGATTTGCGACAGCATCCAAACTTCCCAGTCGTCGTCATTGTTGTTTTTAGGCGTTGTTGGCCGGCTATGGTTACGGCTGTTGCGGCGCCGGCGCAGTGTAGTATGGCCCTGCGTCGGTGGATACCCGTTGGGGGTGACTGGCTTGATCACGGTTTTCTTTCGAGCGCCAACGATCATCCCGGTGGGCAAAGCTTCCCAGGCACCGGGATCTGTGACGACGCGTCGAGTTTCGCGTGTTCGAGGCCACTGGCAACAGGTCTTGCTTACCGGTTGGCCAGGCGTACGGAAACAGATGGATTCGCCATCATGCTGTGGAGTGTAACTTTGTACAACGAGGTCTCTCGTGAATGCGTTTAGATAGGCAAACGTAAGGAACTTCAAACCAACCGAGCCGCATTGCATCTGACGCCGTTTGGAGTGGAAGCATTTGAGCGATCGAGGCTGGATGGGGTCGGTTCTGAAGCAATGTAGTGTGACATAGTCCGCAGCGTCAACTAGGTCAACGGACTGGCTGCGCACAACGAGGAGGTATCCAAGTTCAGGTAGAGTAACGATGGACATGAACTCCTTCTCTAGCGGCCGCGCTATATTGACGGCATTGGCAGACCATCCACAAGGGTCCTGCGTCAAGCAAAACACATCCCCTTCTCGAGAGGAACTAATTAGCTTTGTGGTGCTTTTTGCTGTAAAGTTGTTAGCATGTGTACTCCACAGAAGGAGGGGGGGGGGGGGGGGGGGGGGTTGTTGGTGGGCGC
>QUSE01000041.1:958817-1103163 GCA_006508115.1 Apiospora malaysiana | reverse complement strand
GATAACCATATATAATGTGGTAGGACCCTTTTGCTGATAACATACTCCCAACAGGTTCTGTGGAGGCAACTGGAATGTCGTGATCTACTCCCGCGACGGCGCCGAGCCTGCTATTGCTCCCCCTCCTCCGCCTCCTCCCCCCCCCCCGCCGCCGCCCCCGCCCCCCCCCCCCCGCCGCCCCCGCCCGCGCCGCCCCCGCCCCCCCCCCCCGCGTTAGAGTTGAGACGAACGTTTATCCACGAGCGCATCGACCGACACGATGACGCTTTCCCCGGAGATTACATAGCTGCCAGCCTCTCCTCTGTCGGGTCGTATTTCGATCATGGTGCCGTCGCGGCGAACCAGAAGTAGGCGAGGCAGCCCGTGGGTATCGTCAGCAGTGAAAAAGAACGCCTCGGGCTTGTACCTGCAGGGTTTCACCGGAATGGAGGGGCCCCAACATTGCTCATGGAGATCCCATAATAAAACATTATCTGTTGTCAATAACGCCAACCAGTGTGAGTCATTAATACACATGGCTTTGGGAAATGTAGTCTCAAGGATGTCGTTACCCGAGAGCACATAACTAACGCCATCGGCTTTCATATCCCAGACTCGGATGACCCTGTCCAGTCCCACGGACACAATTATACCATCGGCAGAAGCAGCGAGCATAGCAATATCCAGAGAATGCCCGCCGCTGAGCGTATCGATTATCAGCGGAGGCTCATCCGCACTGTCCGAGTTATTATGAGACTCTGCCAGCTCATCCCACAGTAAATAGTTCATGAGCAACCGTACCGCGGCTGCAATGATAAGGACCGAGACAATGAACGGCGCCGATTGGTGGCGCACGAAATCGTAAACGGCGGGTAGAAAAGGGCGCTCATGCACGTTAGGCTTGCGATCTGCCCCCTTCGCGACGAATACAAGCGGGTCGTAAACTTCTGCAAGGTAGCTGTGCGCGTCAGGCTTAATGACGTGTATGACTTCCCTTGCAGTCTCGTGGTCCTGAAGTCGAAGCCACGAGGTCGGACTCCTAGCTTGATGAACGTCGACGGAAAGCTGAGAACGTGGAAATTCAGGAAAGTCATGTCTCCTGCCGATGGTTAACAATCGGCCCAGCGACTTCATCAGACTTCCGTTCTCGAAGAAATGCCATTGTGCTATCAGCACGAACCCAATCATGACCACAGTGCCGGCTACACGCGTCGACATGGCAATTTTGCCTTGGAGCATAGCATCTGTCCAGGATTGGCGAGCCTGAATCTCGGCCTGTGATCGGTTATTCCTGATCGACGCTTTGTTTAACGCGTCGCTGAGCTCAGTGCGACGCACATCAACGCTGAGAACCGAGAGGAAGAACGTAGATAAATAGAAGAAGTCGAACACAATCGCGATAGCGGCGAATGTGCAGAAGGCGGCAACTCCGGGAGAGACGAGTCGAGACAAACCCCAGAGAATCAAAAGGTTCTGAGCCACACTTGCAAGGGCGACATGTGTCGTTTCGCCAAAAGCGTAGCCGATCCGGTTACTTGTGCTGTCTTCGGAAGGAGTAAGAATGACAGCGTTAATAAGTCTGAAGACGTTTTCGAGGCTCATCGAAAAAATGACAACAGGGTATGCGAAACTCGGGATCCTCGACAGGTCGATCTTGAGAATCGCGCAGACGGTGAAACTTGACATTATAGAGACGGCAAGCTGCGCGATGACCGTCACAATCAAGCCCATCTTGGACTTGACCGCTCTCAGCTTGGACAGACTGACCACAAAGTAGGCAAGCGTCAGCGAATAAGCAATTCCGAGGGCCAGGATATCCTGTATCGATAGAGGCCGAAACTGAAACTCATAGAGCTGACTTGGCATGCTGACGCCGTCCCGGGGATACACGTCGTACCGGTCCGACATCTTAGTGGCAAGTTCTTGGGCCTTGGTCTGCCAGATGCGCCCGATGGGGGAGTTGCGACGATGGATCAGAGTAATGACGAGCGCGTCAGCGGCCACCAGGTGGCGATCTTCGAAGCGCTTGCCGCTAAAAACGATGGAATGACGAAGAGTGACATTGACAGACGTTGGCTGGGTCTTCCTCGCGTTCACGGTTCCCAGAATATTCAAATCGTTGTCTATTTTCTGCGGGTCACAAGACCAGTACTGCAGCGGAGAGTGGAAGAACCAAGACTCGTCCGTGACACCGTTGATGATATGAAAGGCGTCGCGCTGCTCATTGCTCAGGTGCGTGGCGGTAGAGGCATCGGCGACCTCCAAGGGGCTTTCCTGGAGCGGGTTGAAGTTGGTCGTTGGGCCAAGAAGCTCGTCCTGCAGCTCGAGAGCGCCGAGGAGCAGATCGCGATCAAGAGCTTCGAAATAGTTGCCATGCACCCAGATGTATCGCATAATGACATCGGGCTCAATCGGACCTTTGCCCTCGAGGGGCTGCGCATCCGTCCAGACATGATGCGGCAGGTTGGAGGCTCCGTTGGTGAAATCGCTGGTGTAGAGGAAGGGGAACGGATAGACTAAAATCGAAGCGACGGCGACCGATATGAGTAGTGTCGTGACCACATGGCGGGACGCATATCGGCCATATCGAGTGAAGACGCTCCGCAAGGGATGACTGGGAGCTAGTATAGGAGCTTCAGTCGTTCTTTTGCCGAGAGAGAGAGCAGTCATACGTTAGTTATGTTTCTCGTCTACGTCTTTGCGGCGGTGCCGTGGGGGTCAGGGTTCCATGGGGAAATACACACCCTCTGAAGGGATAAAGTAGGTACCAAATCATCCTCCGACGCAGGTGATGGTATTTTCCACTTCAACTTGGGTCGGTGATTGGACGTAAGGTTGTCTATCTCGGTGAGCAGCGCATATGGAATTGCGCAAAACTGGCCATTCGCTATTACGGAACGTGGGGGCGGTCATGATATTGAAGCTGGGATTTGGCGCAGGGAGAGCATCAGCTACGCGGTAGCTGAGGTTGACGGGAGGCAGTCGACGGAAAGAGGGCGGACAGATTTGGATTTGGGATCGTCAATCGGGGGTTATTTAGTAGGGCATAGCCTCTGCGCCAGCGGTTGACTCGAGAAAGAGCAGTCAAAGGCGTACATGAAGTCGATAGTTCCGTTGAAATGTGGCAAGCTAGACGAGACTCGGGAACCGAGGGGGAAAAGAAAAGTGTAGGGTGTCCATTTATCTGGGCCGGTACGGTAGGTACTGGTAGTAGGTAGGTTAGTGCCTGGTCTTAAGGCGCAACTGGTACACTAAGACGGCGCGCATCAACAGGCGACATGTACTTGGATGTACTTCAAGTTGACTACTACTTCTTGCAGCAGTAATAATAAGTGATCTCCCAACCTTGGAAGGTTATGCACCTTGTGCTGGGACTGACTTGACTGGGATCAATGGGATCAATGGGATGTAGCTACACATAGAGCTAGTTGAGTCTTGTCTGTCCTTCCGTGCCATCTTGAAACCACTTTTTAACTCAGCATTGCATCGAACGCAATCCAACCCGCACTACGGAGTAAAACGATAACGAATGATGTTTAGGTTGGGTTCCATGGGCTGTTGTATTTGGTAAAGATACATACGTCACACATCAGGTGTCACCGGTGTTAGTACTGGTGAAAATATACTGTACTGCTGACCTACGTACCTTGACCTCGATCTGGATCTTGACCTTGACCCGACCTTGACCTCCTTCTCTGCTCTGTGTCCTCTTATTGTTTGTGATGCATCGAGCTGATCTCGCTCCCAGAATCTGAGAGGATCTGAGAGCTGAGCCGCACGGAGGGGGGGTAAGAGGATACCGTACTGGGAAGACCATTCCGCCAGTCCACTAAAGCCGCCAGTCCGCTAAAGGACGATCCTCGGACCAATTTGATTACAGGCGAGGCAGGCTAGGCGAGATAGGGCTCCTGTGCTTGAGATGGTGGGGGTTACACTAGCCTTTACGCACTAACGGATACGTCCAGCCAGCTCAGCATCAAGGGTTGCTTGGCGTGTTGGCGGCGGCCTGGTTACAAATACTTAGGTAGGTAATGGTAGAATAAATAATACGGTACTACATACCCCTAAGTAAACGAACTCGGCGACTGTCAGGTTTCCGTGGGCCCGCCCCGCCTGCCGAAGCCCGCCAACTGCGCGAACAGCAAGCCCGTTGAGGACAAGGCGAGTGCGAATCCGTTACATTCTAGAAGGGACTAAGCACGTAGGGGAGTAAGGAGGCTACTACCCTTCAGCATGGGCTTTGCGTAGATGGCACGATGATCAAATGGGGATTCCGATCAGAATACGGGAACCCGGAAGACGATTGATCCAACCGTACCCCCTTTTACGAGATATCTTTTGATTCTGGGCACGCATTAGTCCCGGAAAATCCACCCAACCTGTCTGTATGTAATTTCGACGTAAGTGCCATGCACCATGGTAACGTGCGCCGCCATCGGTCTGGAACACTTACCAGATAGTCCAGAACCTTGACGTTTCTTTTTAGGTTTGTGTGTTCCTGAAGACTGTCTGATGGAAAACTAGTGGTAAAGTAAGTACCCTTAAGCTACGGCTGTCACGCTAAGTAATGTCGGGGAAGTAGCATGAAGATCATGTCCTCGATGTGCGTATCTTACATGAACTACTCAGGCACGTTTGTGGCACAGAGACACGGAGATGATCAATGTACATGCACGTATTCGCCAGGGCACCCAGGGGCCCGCCCAGGACAAAACACAGAACACAGAACACGTTCGGGAGGAGTCCGGAGTATCCGTAGGAGATCCGTAGGGGACGGTGACTTAGGCGTGTGTGCAGTGCATCGAGCGCCGAGCGGGGTGGATGCGAAATATTCATTAACTAGCCAACTTACAACACATAACACATACTTGTTTGTAGTAGTAGCTTCCTCTTGGCTAATAAGTCCCATCAAATGCAAAAGCCACGAAGCACCTTAACTTACTTCCCACGCAGCATGATCCACGACCCAGGCGGGCGAAAGGAAAACATTGACACTCCGAGCCAAACCATCCAATCTTTGGGAAAATATCCCCGTGGGGAATGGATGAATTCAAAGAAGAAGAATAACGTTTCGGTTAATGTTGACCGAGTAGTGGGTGGCTTAGCTGCCATGGAAGAGGTACTACGACGTACTATGTATGTCCGCGGAGCGGATGGGAGCTACACTGGACTGGGATCAAAGCACACACAACTGAATATATTGTGCTAGTAGTAGGTACTCGAGGTATGTCAAGAAACTGGAGATTGTGGAACGATGAGCAGCCACATCGCGATGTCGAGTGATGGCCATTGTATAGATGCGGTTTTCCCATTCATCTTCTAGCTTGTCTATTATTATTGGTGTTGTTGTCGTTATTAAATCAATCAATCCGTCACATGCAAATTAAAAGACAAAACCCCGATTCCAATCTAGATGCGATGCTGTGCTGTCCAAAATCCGATGCAAGTACCGACCTATGCTATGCTATGCTATGCAGGTTTGCAGGCAGAATTCTAATAGCTTGGGCCTATCAGTCCCGGATCCGGTATGTGGGACCCGAAGCTTCGAATTACAAGTTTTCGCCGCAACACCAACAGACGACACACAAACCACACACCACACTGCCCACACCCAGCCTAGGGCCTTACATAGGCACATCCTGTTCCGATCCAAGACGACTCCAAGAAGGGGACTGCGTCCCGAGTGCGTCAACATCGTACGATAACAAGCACTTCTAGCCCATCAACAAGGCCCGAGAGACGCTCAACATCCAAATCGTCCCCCATAGGGCAGAGTAACAGAGGCCCTCTTCTTTCCGGTTCGTCGGCAACAAACGTTAATTGCAGTGCAGTAGTGAGGCGCAAATAAGAATTCTTTTGTTTCTGCTCTCCTTCGGTAGTACCCGAATAATTTCCCGTCCGCCAATCCCGGGTGCCCGTGTTAGACGATTCAGATCCACTACCGAGACGAAGGAAACAGAGAGGGAGAGAGTAGGAGTGAGCGTGAGATTCTCAAGTGCACCCTGCAAACTGACAGCATCGGGAAGAATTTCCATACCACACGCCCCCCTCCCCCTCCTCTGCAATCCTGGTTGGCCCCTTGTCCCCTCTCCCCTTTCCGGAAAGAGGGGGCCAGATAGCTGAACGACACGACACTCGACGTGACGACCACGATGGCGGCAACGGCGGCGCAAGGAGATGGTGCTACTACTGACCCCATCGCTGAACTCATCACCACGTATAACGAGTTGAACTCGTCCGTGATAGAGGAGTTAGACGAGGAACCTAGCCCCTTGGAGTTTATGCGCTACGTCGCTCGCAACACGCCCTTCGTGGTCCGCGGGGGTGCGCATGACTGGCAAGCGATCAAGACGTGGGACGTCCAGTATCTGACTCATTTTCTACGAGATCACCATGTCAATGTGGCCGTAACGCCGCTTGGGTTAGTCTTGCCTATGTAATGAAAGAAGAGAGAGAATGTAGAACTGTCCCTGATCATGACTCTGTCTTTGTCCAAGGACAGAAACGCAGATGCGCCCACCCTGGATCAAAGGGGCAACACGGTTTTCGCCAAACCACACGAAGAAGACCAGTCCTTTCCAGACTTCATTGAGTACCTCACGAAGCAGGAGACAGACCCTGAATTCCAAGGGTCTGAGATTAGATATGCACAAACACGTATGTACATACATGAATTTTTTTCTCTACTCACCGCTTGAACCAACCAGTTGGAGGTGGCAAATACACACACCCCCGAACACCCCTGAGCTCCTGACTATCTCCTTCCCCAGCAACCCCCAGCCAGGCCGGACGAGGTCGGTCTAGAAGGGGCCAGGTGCCAAGCTATCAACAACTCTTGGGGATCTGAGTTCCTGGCTCAGCGTTTCATAGGGCGAATATAGTGATCCATGACCAAACCACTCTGTCAAACGGAACACACTGGGTCCCCCGGGCCCCGGAACCACATATGGAGTCGACGGTTGATCTGGAAGTCCACGCTAGGACCTATGAACCCCGAGAGTTGGCCGTTGCTCTGCGCTTCTATCCCCTTCCTTTCCCCCTCCCCCTCTCTCTCGCGCGCGAAACCCCTATTCCCTCTTATCTATCTTCTCCATAGCCTAGTCCCCATCTTAGCCGAAGTCTGTGTGGTGCGTGCCTAACCGAGAGAGCAAAACAAAATTCCCCACGAACCAGAAAACGACAATCTGCGGCACGAGTACCGCGCCCTCTTCTCCCAGGTCCAGCGCTCCGTGCCCTTTGCCCGGATCGCCCTGCAGCAGGACCCCGACGCCATCAACCTGTGGATCGGCAACGCGCGGTCCGTGACGGCGCTCCACCGGGACAACTACGAGAACATCTACGTCCAGGTGGCGGGGCGCAAGCACTTTGTGCTGCTACCGCCCCTGTGCCAGCCCTGCGTCAACGAACGGCCGCTCCGCCCCGCGCACTACGCCCGCGGTTCCCGCCAAGGCCCGCAAGGCCGGGGGCCAGAAGAGCAGGAGGTGGCAGAAAATGGCAATCTTGAGCTGATCATGGAAGACGAAGGCGACGACGTCCCCTTCGCCACCTGGGATCCCGACAACGACCAGGTCAACGCGACCAAGTACTCCCACCTGGCGACTCCGATGCGCGTGACGCTGGAGCCGGGTGACATGTTCTACCTGCCGGCCATGTGGTACCATAAGGTGTCGCAATCGTGCAATGAAGAAGGAGTATGCGTCGCCGTGAACTACTGGTAAAACATATCCTTGCGTTTCTCCTACATCGGACCAGACCATTCACTGACAACCGATCTTACCACAGGTACGACATGGAGTTTAGCGGACCTCTATACCCCCTGGTCTCTTTCGTTCGCAGCATGAACTCAGTGTCCGAGAAATCAAATGTCTAAACTATGTCAAAAACCTCCGTATTAAGTCACATAGCCTGAATACAGAGCTGAAGATCAGCGGTCTATCTGGCCAAAAGGAAAGTCACAGAAAGCTGGGAGCACGCGTATAAAAAGGGCTCGACGGAGAAGGAAAAGTGCTCATGAGTATCATCTATCCTAAACCTCGTATATCGTCCCCCCCTGTTCATCGATTGGGGACCGCTCAGCAGAGGGGGAAAACCATCTGTTTCATCGCAAGCGTGCCCTTTCCTCCCCCTTGTCTGACTGACTGATATATACCTACCTACTCCAGAACACCGTACACGCTACCCAACAATACAAATATGATGCAATGCTTGCTTCCATTGGGCCCTCGACCCCTCATCCCATTACGCCCTCCCCCTACTCGTCCATTGACAACCTTGCTCACATATTGGTTCGTACTCCAAGTGGATTTCGGGACATCTCATCCAAAAATCGACCCTTGTCGTCGCCAATCTTACGCCTGAACAGCGACAGGTCCTGGAGAAGCTCATGCATATAGTCTTGCATGTCGTTTGCCTTGTCCTCCTGCATCTCGGACGAGTAGCCGTCGTCTGACTCGTCGTAGTAGGCCTCGTCCACCAGCGAATCGTCGTCCTTGTCGTCTGCGTCGTCCGCGCCATCTGGGGCAGCGTTCTCCTTGTCCGCCTCGCCTCCTTCGGCTGTTTTATCGCTGACCACTACTTCGGGGATCGGGTTCTTCAGGCTCTCAAGCGCGAGCTTGAGATGAAGCCGCAAGGCCTCGTTCTCGGTCTGTAGACTGCGGATCTTGCCCTCCGAGACCATGCTGCGTTCCTCCATGAGACGTTGCATGGCAACGACGCGGTTCTGATACTCTTCTAAGCGTTCCTCGCTATCCTTGTGGTCCTTCTCGCGTCGGCGCGTGTCTGCAACACTGAGCTGCAAGACCCGGATCTCCTCGGCCATGGCGGCAATCTGGGCATCACGCTCGGCAGTAGAGATGTGATCCTGGTTGACGATAGCGCGAGTACGGATGCGTTTGGCTTGGTCGGCATATCGAAGGGTAGACAAGGTCTCGTCGTAGTCGGATGGTGCAATACAGGCGATCATGGCCGTCTTGCTGTTGCCGCCAAGCGAATCTTTCAGCAACCATGTCAAGATGGAGTCTCGGTATGGCACAATATCCTTGCTTCGCTTGCCACGTTGCTTCGGGCTATCTGCCAAAGCTGCGATGACACGTCCCAGCGTCGTTAGAGACTTGTTGATGTTGCTTCCTTCTCTCAGGCGCGCGCCCGTCGCTTGGGTTGACTTGGCCCGCTCACTTCCTGCCAGATCCACCAAGCGGATTCTCGAGCTGCGCTCCGTCGTCTCATCTGTCTCCATGTCGTGATGGATTTGCTTGAGCATAATGGTGAACACTGCGTGGCTACGACTACTTGTATCGTTCATCTTGGTGCTGGCCGTAGTTCGCGATGCATCGCCCTTCCTCATGTACCGTAAAATCTCCGTGATGTTTCTAACAGGCACATCCGTCAAGTCCTTCACGTAAGGACCTTCGGTTGGCGACTCGCGGATCTTCAGGTAGTAGGGTGGCTGGTTGGGGTTAACGGGGACCAACAGGTCACGGACGTGTTCGTTGTAGACCTCAAAGTACGAAGCGCGGACATGGTAGGAAATATTGGGCGTTTCCTGTTGCGCGGCCTCAATACGTTGGAATAGATCTTCGCAAGTCCTGGGGATCAGTCCGGGCTGGTCAGGTGTTCCCATCATGGTGTAAGATTTTCCCGACCCAGTTTGACCATAGGCAAAGATGCATGTGTGGTAGCCCTCAAAGTTGTGGTCCAGGAACTCCTCACCCAAGCAATTGTAGACGTCCTCCTGTTCCGCATAGTGCCTATCTTTGCGGTCGTGGCTCCAGAAAGAGTTGTCAAAAGTGAAAGACTTCTCCTCAATGACCTTCCGGCTTTTCGCCTGACTGTTTCCAGAGTCATCGTCGGGAGGCACGTGAAGCGTGGTCATCTGTGTGATGGGGTCCATGCTTATCAAGCAATCTGTATCCTTCTCAATTTCTAAAAAAAAAAAAATATTAAAAATTGTCTCATCAGCTTCATTATTCTCTTGACCGCCGTTCGTATTAGTGACCTAGATGCTAACATACCTCGAGGCAAAAAAGCCCTCACCCTGACCACCACCTTCACATTGCCACCGCTGTCCACCGTCTTCATATGCGGCGGCATTGTTCCATCGCGCGAGCGGAGCGAAGGAGTCGAGGCGGACGACTGCGCATAGAGCATCGAGTTCCGGTGGTGGGGAGCCATACTGCTACTACTGCTGGTGGTGGTGGTGATGCTATTGTTGTTGTCGATCTTTCTCTTTCTCTGGTGGATTGTGGGAGAGACAATGGCATCCAGCATTCCAGTCTGGCGCAATACCTCGGATAGCGATTCGCAAATGTCGTCAATGGTGTCGCGATATCGCAAAGTCAGGAATGCGCCGTACATTTGGAACCGACTAGAGCCCACCGCCCAAAGGAAGTGGGTTGATTCGGGGGGACCCGCTCTGTTGATTTCTGGATTTTGGTTGCCCGGGGCAGCTGCAGCTCGCGCTCCTTCTTTTCCTGACGTGGCATGTGCCTGCACCAACGATCTGCACCAGGGTCGCCACTTCTAAGTCCAAGTTCAAACTTGAATGTCAGGCATATGCGCATGCGATGCAAGTGCCTGCTTTCCTCGTGGAGAAATCCAGATATTGATGCTTCATATCCAGAGAAATTATGAAAGTTGGTGCTATAGATCAAAGTTGATCTTCGTGCACTTGGCTTTTTGTCGCGCTGATTACTCGAGCGTCGGCCTGGTCTTGGTTTGTTTTTAGGGCGCGCCGCCGTCATATTGAGAGGTTCGGGTGAGACAAGAAGACACAAGGGTGCCCCAATGGTGAATCTGATATCGATTTGCCCACCCCAGCCAGCCAGCCGTTCGATTGCAACGCGCGAGAAGAAAAACCAGCGCGGCTGGGTTATGTTGTTTTAATGATCATCGTGTTACCCGTGCGTGTAACGTGAATCAGTATATGGAATGATCATAACTTCAAAAAGGGCATGATTGTTCAAATGAGGGCATCCCAAACATAACACAACTATCTAGCCTGTCTAATCTATAAAAGCTGGCACTGAGCCCAAGTCTACCGTCTATCTACATAAGCAGTCTATTTCCTTTTCAACCCATTGCCCAGCAGTTCGGAACCAATCTCGTTAATCAAATCCTTCTCCTTCGGGAATTTGCTCGCCTTCGAAGACACGGTTCCTTGAGCGTCCATCGTTCTAAGGAGGTCAATGAGCTCTCCCTCCAAGGGCATGCAGTAGCCAAGATACCCTAAAGCCAGAAGCATCCCGTGCAGCGCTTCGGCCGACTCCTCCTCTTGAGAAATAGCCTCCAGCATTGAAGCTGCCAGCTCTACCTGATCACCTTCGGGCAGTACATCTTCCAGTGTCTGCCTTCTTCTCATACTGTTCGCTGAGGCAAGATTGAAGAGCAATGAAGCGGCAGCCACTCGTACACTGGTGTGCTTTTCGTCGAGGAAACTTGTTGACACCAGCTGCGTTATAGGGTTTCGAAGAGAGGCTTGGGTTAAAATCTGGTCGACAAATAACGGACTGGAAAACAGGTTGCATGCCATCTGTAGGGTCACAAGACGCAATGCATATGGGCATGCCGTTTGGTTGTTGACGTAATCGAGGATGCTCGTGATAGACCCATAGCCAGATTCTTCGGCGAAGAACCCGCTCACGCGTTGATCGACGAGGGCGCTCCGGAAGAGATCAACCACGGCAAACATAACATCTACTGGCAATTCTTTCAGAGCCTTGTCTAAATAGTTGGCAAAGCCGTGTAAGTCAGAGACCGTCGCTGCAGCCGCACCCTCGGCTTTTCTTATCTCAATGAAATATTTTAACCCGAGGACGGCCGGATCGTCGGAGCCCATCTTGGACATGAGCTTGTCTAGTGGCGGCACTTTCTCGTACAAGACTGGGTGAACTTCTGGATCGGCAAAACGAGACAGGTTGAGCATCTGGTGTGGATGCGATGGCGTCGCCATCTGTGCCAGTAGTCCCAGATTCCCCCGGAGTTTGCTCGCGTCGGCACCCATCCAGCGCTCCTGTTGCTCGCCCTTTAAGAAAGTGATGAATGTCGGGGTGGCGCTGATGCTGTACTGTTGGCCAATGTCGAAGGCCAGAGACGTATCAACTTTGATCAGTGTTGCTTTGTCACCAAGCTCTGCAGCCAGCTGGTCGTAGAGTGGATACAGTGTCTTGCAAGGTGGGCATGTTGCTGATGTAAAGAAGATGACGGCGCACGTCTTCTTAGCAGCCTCAAGTAACGAGTCGAGTTGGCGCACAGTCGAAACACTTCTTACGGTACCCATTGCATGTCCAACACGGTGTCCACCATTCGTCTCGACTACTGGCCGCAGTGCTGATGATGCCGCTCCTGCTGGACGGGCTCGCGGGTCGGTCTGGATACCCAGAAGGCCACCTTGCTGCGCCTTCTTTGCCTGTACCATCTGTTCCAGCTGTGGTAATATCATCTTGCCGAATGGAGATTCGAGCACGGCGTTAGGCATATTGCTGATATGCTCTGGGATGCCTTTGCCTACCAGGAAAGTAGCAAAGTCGTTGCTGAAATTGTTGCAGTTGTGTTTGAACAAGTCGTATGCCTGCGCCGTGAAGATATCCCTTAACGAGTCGACGTACTCTATAATAACATCCATGGGCAGCTGAGTTTTGCCAAGGTGAATGCGCTGCAAGGGCTGTCCTAGATGCGAGGTGCCCGGTCGAATGGTGTTGATGCCGCCATCGTAAACCCATTCCGTGCCGTCTAGTTCTATCGACGTATGATAAACAGCATCGAGTTGAAATCCTAGCAGGGCCATGGACATTTGACGGGCCATCCCGTTTGAGAGGTCATAAACCAATAGATGGACATCCATTGCGGCGGATGATATCAAGAATACGCACGGGTGCTTGTGTGCGTGTGCTTGGAGGAGGCAATGCGACTTACACCCTCCTGAACTCGTAGGCTTGCAAGTTTGTCTGCGTAGAAACTGCTCGAGTGAGTTTTGCGAGGAAAAATAAACCAAAATCGGGGAATATGATCGCTGAGTGATGGAAGAGATAGAGCGATTGGAATCTGGTTTGTTTGGAAAGGAATGAAGGCAAAGCAAAGAAGAGGCTGGCGTTTCAAAAGGTCAAGACGTTTGAAATCATAAGTCACAAGGCGGCATAAAAGGCAACGGCTTCTTTTACGTCACGTCAGCGCTATGGTACTACATCCATCTACTCCGTACTGTCAGCGGATTCTAGAATCGAGTGCTGGAAGCTTCCCCGAAGGGCGATTGAGAGGCTAACTGTGGGGCCGGCCGTCTGAAGGCGAAAGACTGGGTACAGCGCCATCTTTCGTACCTGTCTGTCTGCCTAGGGCAGTTTTCAGGAAGATCCTGCCAAGCGGGAGACAGATTGACAGATTTGGTGTGGCTAATCTAGGTACAAACCTCGGGAGTGCTGTGCGTGCTTGAGCTTGTTAAACCAATTCTGGCATCTGGGCTGCTTGAAGTAATGAGTGGCTCAAGTGCTTGGCTTTCGGCTTAGCGATTCAGCTGTTCCCCCTTTAGTGGTAATACCTTGAATAGTAATAACAGGTGGCCAGGGATCCCTTCGTTTGGGGTAGATCGTTGCGCGTCCTAAGGGCTAAGGGGCAAGAATACTGGGCAGGTAGAACAGAGTGCAGAGCGCAAAGGGGGGGAGAACACGGAGATTTCCACTTTTTCAGCTCAACTGCACTTGGAAAGAACGACAAATGAAATGGCCAAGCAGCACCAAGCACTGCCAGATTAACCTTGCCTGGACTGCCTGGCAAGCCTGGGAGCGAACAGACAGATAGGAAATTCTTCGAGATTGCATACTCCATCCAACAACATATGCACTCCCACCCACGCTTTCTCTGCTGTCTAGGTTACTGTACTTCCCTATCTGCTATTAGAATCTCCGATTAGAATTAGTACGGCCAGCACATACATGTATCCGACGTCGATTTTTTCCCTTATTTAGAATTGGAAGCGTGTCCTAGTCCTACTTCCTCCTTATCGTCTCTCGCCAGTCGCCCTGCACCTTTCCGCCTTCGCCTTGTCTTACTTTCCCCTAACCTAAGGTTTTAATCAACTTCGGTTCGCAGTACTCTTCCTGCCAATCGTTCCTTTTTCTCTTCTTCTTCCTCCTCCTCACGCTCGTTCCCATCCCTCCCTCTTTCGACCCCACGTCCCTTCGGCAAAGGGACGAGTGTGTCTGGACCAGCTGTCTTTATGCGACGAACATCCGTCTCGTTACCGACGAAGCAGGTTGCTCGCGACCCTCACGAGAAACCCGGCCGCTACGACAACAATTACGCACAGCATCCGCACCGCGGTGAAACCGGCATCCTGGAGAAACTACCACCAGCCGGCATGAATTCAGCACAAAAGGCGCGGTGGTTGAAAACCACTGCGATCGTTGTGTTCCTGATCTTCCTCTTCTACTACTTCTCCCCGAGGGGCGCAGACATCTACACCGGCGTCGCCCCTTCGACATCCAAGGGCGGCCAGACTCCTTCCGACTCGTCGTACGGCACCGACAAGTGCGCCAAGTCCTTCTCCAAGGACAAGCCCATCATTCAATATGTCCTCATGATCGATGCTGGCAGCACTGGATCTCGTATCCACGTGTACAAGTTCAACAACTGCGGCCCGACTCCCGAGCTGGAGAAGGAGGAATTTAAGATGACCGAGAAGAGCGTTGGTGGCCTGAGCAAGTATAAGGACGACCCCATGGCCGCCGCAAAGACTCTAGATGATTTGATGGCTGTTGCCATGCAAACTGTTCCTGATAAGCTCAAGGGATGCAGCCCTGTCGCTGTCAAGGCGACCGCTGGTCTGCGCATGATTGGCGCTGAGGCCAGCGACAAGATCCTGGAGACTGTCCGAAACCACTTGGAGAAGGACTACCCCTTCCCCGTTGTTGGCCGTGAGGAGAATGGTGTTGCAATCATGGACGGTTCCGATGAGGGTGTCTACGCCTGGATCACGACCAACTACCTGCTTGGAAAAATTGGCGGCCCTGACCACAGCCCTACTGCTGCCATCTTCGACCTCGGTGGTGGTTCTACCCAGATTGTCTTCGAGCCGACCTTCAAGGGCGCGGCTAACGGCGGTATGCCCGAGAAGATGGCCGAGGGTGATCACAAGTACAAGCTTGCCTTCGGTGGTCGCGACTTTGAGCTGTACCAGCACTCTCACTTGGGCTACGGTCTGATGGCTGCTCGCAACTCTATTCATCTCAACCTTATCGAGGACATTGCCAAGGGTCAGACCGACAACGCTTGGCTTAACAAGCCCATCGTCAACCCCTGCATCAACGCTGGCCAGTCTGATATGATCAAGGTTGATTTGGGCGATAACCACCCTACCTTGGGCAAGGGCAAGATTGAGGTTAACATGACCGGTCCTGCGATCCCAGCCCCGGCTCAATGCCGCAGCATGACTGAGCGCATCCTGAAGAAGGACTCTGCCTGTGCGCTTGCGCCCTGCTCCTTCAACGGCGTTCACCAGCCCTCGCTCGCCAAGACATTTGCTAAAGAGGATGTCTTCGTCTTCTCCTTCTTCTATGACCGCCTCCAGCCCCTCGGCATGCCCGAATCTTTCACCCTGCGGGAGCTCCACGACCTTACCAACACGGTTTGCAGCGGCGAGAAGGCCTGGGAGGTCTTCAGCACCATTCCCGATGCTATGGACGAGCTCCGTGGTCGTGGCGAGTACTGCCTGGATCTCAACTTCATGATTGGTCTCCTGCACACTGGTTATGAAATGCCCATTGACCGTGAGGTCAACATCCGCAAGAAGATCAAGGGCAACGAGCTGGGCTGGTGCCTCGGTGCTAGGTAAGTGATTATTTTCCCCTCCTGACGGTATTGTTGACCCAATGCTAACATGAAGTTTCTCAATAGTCTGCCTCTTCTGGCTAAGAACTCTGGGTGGACCTGCAAGGTGTCCGAGATTCACTAGGGGGATCTCGAGCACGATACACTCAGGTTGGGATGATTTGTCTGCGTGCAGACAATTTATTCATCTTTAGAATTCAAGAATAATGACACTGGGGGGGAAAGACTTGGTACGGATTGAACGAAAAATATCATAAGCCACACACACATCCAATGATGTAGAATGTGGTCGGCGTTGTTGGGTTTCATCATTGTATAAAATACGGTGCACCCAAGTGGTGGTTTCTGGTTAGACGAGTTCTGAACCAAGAAACAAAGGATGTACAGAAGACGAAATTTATTCATGACTACCAATACCAAAATGAAAGATGTATATATCATTTCTCGACTTCGTGATAGTGTACCGTATCTGGCCTCTGGTGTACGCGACACCACTAAGAAACCAGATACCGTGATCACAGAAGTGCTATTGATAAAAATGCTCCGGTGATTTTGTACATGGTATTATTTCTTTAGACTAGTACGCTGCTTACTTACAAGGCCGCGGCCACCATCCCTATCACGTCTTCCACGACGTCCTCAGGCCCAACCCCCTCGAGCAGCTGCTCGACGGCCGCGACGTCGCTGCCCCACTGCATGCTGCGCTCCTTGTCGGGCGTGACAATGCGCACGCGGTGCAAGTAGATCTTTTTGGCCGCAAGCACGACGAGGGCGGGCGTGACGTAGTCGAGCCCGTGTAGCGCCGCGAGGCTCTGCATCAGCTGGCCGAAATGCTTCGTGGCGAAGGGCGTGACGCCGCTGCCGTGGCCGCTTCCCACGGCCCGGTGCATCCGCAGGTGAGAGATGATGTTCATCTGGTACCGCAGGACCTCGATGTCGATGTGGACTTGGCGGCTCGCGGCGGCCAGGGCGGCGATGTCGCTTTCGCTGAAGCAGGGGAAGGAGGACGTGAAGTCGGTGCGTATCGGTTGTGGCAGTGAACGGGCTGCTGCTTTGGGCAGAGGCGGCTCATGCGCGCTGCTGGGCGCGGCGAAGTACTGGGCCGACGACATGCTGCCCCGGAGACTCCGCCGGCGGACGACGCTCTCGCCGCTCAGGCTTTCGCTGCTGCTGTGGTACCTGTCCCCATCCACCTCCACCACGCTGTCGTTGTCAGTCTTGTTGGTGTCGCGGCGGCGGAGGCCACCGCTACCGCCACCGGCCGCGATGTCTTGCTCCTCGCGCTCCTCCAGCCGGGCGAAGCCGTCCTCCGGGTCGTGCCAGTGCGCCACGTACAAGAAGTCGTTCAGATGCTCCGTCACCCGCGCCTGGCCCGCGCTGTCGGCGCCCAGAACGGCCACGAACAGGAACTGCTTCGGCGCTGCCTGCACGCTCGTGCGTGTGAATATGCGCCGCGTCCGCAGCAGCTCCAGCGCTTGGATCTGCACGGCCTTGGGCGCGTGGTCCAGGTTGCGCGCCAGCACCACGTTGGCGATCTGCGGGTTGTGCGTGTACGAGCTACCTCCGGTGTTGTTATTGTGGGAATAGGAGGTCGTCGATAGGGGCGTCAGGGCTCGGAGGGCGCCGCCGCCACTGTTGTTGTTCTTGCTATTACTGTTGTTGCGGTGGTGGGTCGCGTGCGACGGGTGAAGCTTGTTGTTGAAGTATGATTCGGCGGGGTGGCCGCGCGTGAGAACCGGCGAGGACGAACGCGAGTTGGCCGAGGCGGTCGGGGATTGCGGGAGGAGGATGGAGGCGGCGAAGTCGTCGAGGGTGGTTTGCGCCGTGCAGTTCACGACGGCGGATCTGAGGTTGAAGGTTTGGGCGGCGACCTACTTTCGTAGTAATAGAAATCATACGTCAGCCGGCGCACCACTATATCGTTTTGGATGTTTGTGAGACCGTAACCTACTAATTGCAGTTCCTCGACCAGATCATCGAGGGATTCGGGCTCGGTGCTGACGATGCAGTGTTCTCGGCTCATGAGACAGAGCAGTGCGGCCAGATCGAGGTCGCCAAGACCCTGGACCTTCTGCAACAGTTCCTCATCCTCCATTGGAATACTGGCAGAGGCCTCTCAATGCCATTGGCGGTGTATTGGAGGAAACGGAAGCGGCAGTACACGGACGAGGGTGGTTTTATTAAAGTGCACAAGGTTGGTCCCATTCGGAATGACGTTGGGAACTTGGGGCGGCCCTGGGGGCCCTGGCAGGCTCACGGATAGTCCCGGTAGAGTAGAGCCCACCCGATCTGTACTACGGGTCCTGCTTTGCTTTGCCCCTGACCGGAGTTGTCAACTTATTAGGTTAAATCCAGAATAGCATCCGTTCTCGAGTTATTTCCATGTAACTAGTTATGGTGCTTTTTTTTGCAATCGACAATTCATCTCGATCAGTTCCATTCATGGGATTTCCTCATGCGGTTAAAGAAAGGTGGCATTTGCTTTACAAACTCTCTCATTTGATAAAGGTTGTGGTTAGCCACCACGCATTTAACAAAACGCAATATCACCCCCTAAATTTTCAATGAATGCCATAGCACTATGATATACCACCAATGATGAGTGATTATGAGACGAAAACTAAATATTTTACATGCGTATTATATCACAGCATCTTCCAACATGTATAAATTTCCCCTCCATACCCAGAGCTCAAATACATTGCACAAATCCTAGCCACTGACCCTCGACAACCTCTCCAGGGCAGCGTCTAATGTTGCATACTTCTTAGTGTATGCAGCCGCATTATGTTCATACTCCGCCCGGGAACGCAGATACGTCGAAGCGATCTCCGGCACTAGAGGGTCATCTACCTCGGGGTCGCTAAAGAGAGAGATGACGGCAATTACAATCCGGCTTATAACCAAAGTAATTGTCCAAGTGCAGAAATGTATGCATATCTTTCCGGAGGGGTCGACGTTGGGATGATATACTCTGGTCAAGAGCCGAATTTCGGGCGGGCTACTGACGGAACAGTCCTTTCCCCATACGATGCCGAGCTGGAAAACACCGCCGCTATACGGGCTTTGCAAGGGTCCCTCAAAGGTGACGATCGCCTCCACGCTGTCCCTCCCGGCCTTGACGACTCGGGTGCTCATGAAGTTCTCCTCCGAACGGTTGATGTTGTTCATCAGATCCCTAAGGCTCCGTATGCTACCTATCATAGCGTGCGTCCAGCCGTTTGCCAGTTCGTCCATCTGTCGGATGGATACAAGCTGGGCACCCCAGTTGTTGTCGCTTAGCAAAACCCTCTGGGCTGGGACTCTCTGTGAGTTTCGTGCCAACTGAAGGCAGTTAACGAAAGCCCAGAAATAACCGATCGTGTCCAATTCTTCTCTTTTTGCCCTGACTGGGCTACCATTGCTAGAATATCGTGCTCCTTTTGACCCATCGAGATTTGTGTTAGGCTGAGGTAGCTTGGGAAGGATCAGTTGGAAGACGGTAACATTTTGGACTGCGGCAGGATCGCCTGCTAATACCGGGTCGATTTTAAACAGACGATCATGGGCGAATTCCACTTTGCCCTGGTCAGCGTCTTGTATTACCGCAAGGTCAAAGCGATGCGCATCTTTCGACACTTTCCAGGAGACAATAGTTTCTTCCACGATGGCTGTAAGCTGTCGAAGCCTTTCCAGTACCCATGGTGGGTTTTCCCTCATAACTTCATCATATCTATGTCCTGCTGAACTAATGATTTTATTCCTCTCGGCTTGGTGGTTGGAGGTTCGAATGAATCTATCAAATGATAGCTCTTGTGTCAACCATACACTGGAATGTTTTCGATATTCGGAGATCAAACTCTCCAGCACTTTCATGACGAGCATATTGTCACCATCGACGGGTGTCTCTTCAGCGACAATAGCCGGATTCATTTGAAAATGTTCCAGGCTTTG
The DNA here is from genome assembly GCA_006508115.1 of Apiospora malaysiana. NCBI lineage: Eukaryota > Fungi > Ascomycota > Sordariomycetes > Amphisphaeriales > Apiosporaceae > Apiospora > Apiospora malaysiana. Next base: position 1,083,435 of record QUSE01000041.1, on the reverse strand, counting down.
TTGAACGGACTGTTCTTCGGGGACAGTAGCAAAAGTTTGCAATCCGGAGTTGCTGTCGTCGTCGCTGGTGTGCCGGCCTCCAATGCTCGCAATCCGATGACTCGCGGTATCAGAGATCAATTTGTTTGGCATCGAAGGTTCCGAAGCTGACGAAGAAACTATACAGCGCAAAATATCCACGTCGTCGATGCTCTCGATCTCGATCTCGACAGCTTGCTGCAGGCTTTCCTGTTTAAAGAGATCCAGCGTTTCCGTCACAAAATACAGCGCATCAATACAGCTCCTCAGCCTCTGCAACAGGGTCTCGAACGCGGTTTTGTCCTTGATCGCCCAGCGAACGGCGCCCAAAAAGCCGGCCTGTCTCTTCGTCCGCTTGATTCGCTGGAGAAAATCGTGCAAGCCCTCTTCGACGAAATTGACATTTTCACCCGAGGTTGCGGGTTGATTCGCATTTTGAACAATTTGATATCTTTGCACAACTTTGCGGGCATTCATAAAAAGGAGGGCAATCGCTTCCAATTGTTTTCGGACCTGAACTTTCACTTCTGGACTGTCCAGGCGGTGGTCATAGTCGCCTCCGCCGACGAAGCCTGATGTTCTGGCCCATACGTGAAACCGGAAATGTTGGCTTGCAAAATCGGTCTGGAGGAGAGTAAAGTCCTTGCCGATGGAGCGCCCATCCTGGATGAAATTGAAACAGTCGAGACACACGGATAAGATACCAACGACCCCCAGAGCACCGAGTGTAGTACCAACGGGCTCGGCCATCAGCGGCAAAGAGAAGCTACTCGAATCATTCCTCTAGAAGGGGTTGTAGGAAGGAATTCGATACAAGAGATATAACCAAGATAAAAAGATTGGGTTCCAGTGAATGGATAACGAAGTGTCGGAAAGGCTTGGGAATACAAGTACCGAATGAAGAGTCGATGTTCCATCAATCAGTTAGACACCAGTGGCGGACACTCTGCAGACAAGACATGAGCCCCTCATAGGCGATAGACAACAGGCAGGCTGTGCAAGCGCCCTTGATATCGCTGTCGAGTAGACCAGCCAATGGCATTAATCTACTATCTGAGATACCGTATTGATTGGTTACATGCCGAAAAAAAAGCGCAGTGTGTTGCACCCCAATGAGGCACACTAGGTACAGGATCCAGCTTCAATACATATACGCGAGGGGCATGGCGAACTCATCCGGAAGAACGAATTGCAACGCCGAAAGTGGCCTGGCAGAGACATGATGATAATATGGTGGATAACTGGATATTGATACAAGGATATCCCGCTAACTTTGGATATAACGACCTCCTGTCTTTCGCTATTTTCATGATAACGTACACAACAAAAGAGATCGTGCAAAATAGCGGTTGAGGTTGGTATACATCAAAGGAATCTGACATCACAACTCAATTTGTGATGAAACTGGACCCCCTTGAAACTAGGCATTCCAATCGTTTTCCGTGCCAGTTCGCCCACCACTATAGTGATATAAGTCAGAAAACACTATTCTCGCGCTCGTTCATCTGCTCGCCGGTACGAGACAATATCCCACCAAAACCAAGCAAAATAACCAAGGTTAAAAAATGGCGATAGTGATGACTTACGAATTCCAAAACTTTTTGTTCACCTTGTCGTCGGCCGCGGGGGCGGCCCGATCGTGCCGCTTATCGAAATCGGTGTTATGCTGCTCGACCTCCCGTTTCTGCTCCTCGCTCAGCCCCGATTTCGCACCAGGCATGCTTTGGTTCATGATCTTGGGCTGGGGGGCGCCCTCGCCCTGGGGACCTTTGAGTGCCTCACCTCCCTTCTTGGCCGCCTGCCCACCGACGCTACCGCCCGTGGGGCTGGAGCCGGTCTCCTTGGCCTCCTTGGACCGCGAGCCGCCCGACTGCGCGCTCGCATCCTCGGGGCTCTTGCCGCCGCCGCCGCCGCCATTCTTGTTGGCCTTGGTCGGTCCGCCGCCGGTGCCCTTACCGACATCCGGGGGTGCGGGACCGGGATGCTCGGCCTGCTCCTGCGCTTTGGAGGCGCCCGGCCGGCCCTGCGGGTCCTCGCTGCCGTCACCGTAGCCTTGGGCCATCATGCGAGGCGTGGACGCGATGCTGCGACGGTAGACCACTGACCGCGTAGTCACGGCGGCGCTGGGTGCTGCTGTGCGAGCTGCGCGAAGGGCGTTGCTGATGCGAATTGTGACCATGTTGACGTCTTTTGATATGTGCGTTTATCTGACTGACGGGAAGATGAAAATCGTCCAATGTAAGGTGATGTTCAAGATCGGGGTGATGTAGAGCTGTTTAAAGTTATTTGGAATAACTAATTAGAGAAATGTCGTGTAAGTGATGTCTGTTGAAGTAGCTGTGTATGATGATGGTGTATGACATCATGAGCAACAGTACATGTAAGGAGCTTGAGGAGCTTGAGCTGCACGCGAGTTTGCACATCGCTCGATGCGTCCATGACCGCCACACGCCCAGGGATTTGGGTTCCGTTATTTGTAGATCTAGGATCAGTCTCTCCGCGTAGCCGTCTTTCTGACGCCGCTCGTATGTAGAGTTCCTGAGGTTTATGATGATGCACTCGACCTTGAGCGTAGGCCTCAAACTGTATTCCTTTGAAGCGAACGATTGGCCTTCAATAGTTAAGATACACAGTTGTCGACCTCATGTGGTTATGGCTTCGGTTATTTGCATCTTACTTTGACTGACGGTGGCCTAATATGTTCCGAATAAAATATTCCTTACATAGACCGTTCGTGGATGAGGCCGGACATCTACTTCCGCCTTGTGTAGCCACAATAGACACCATAATCTCGCCAACAGGATATGATAATGAATTGACCGGAATCTGGCATACCGGATAGTAGGTGACACCGCATACTTCAGTCAAGATGAGAGATTATTTTCATCCCCAAGCGCCCATCAAAGAGCAAACAGTGCAGTGTGCAGTGTGTTCTCAAGCTTTGCCAAAGAATAGTCACCACCGCGAGCGACAAGTACTCCGTACATGATCCCTAAGGCCAAGCTCTTACGCATTAGTACTGCAATCCCTCAAGAACAGACTCGCTGTCGCATACATGGTCGAGCCGCTGGATTCCTACCAAGAGTTCAAAGGGGGATATCCTGCGATATATCATCCTTGCTGCAACGATCCAACCTACTCATAGTTCAGCACCATGCGGTGTAAGAAAACCGAGTGGCTGGTGGCCGTTTTCTGACTCGAGAATATGGCAGTACGCTCGCAGGTTAGGCAATGATGAAGTAGCCCACTCTGCTAACCTAGTGGCTGGCTACAGCATGACTGGACGCTTGGGCCATTTACTTGTTGTCCCATCCCATGGTAACAGGTAACAGGCTGCATTACAGTACATGCATGCTGTGCCGGTGCGCTGTACCCCATCCTACCATTGTGGTCATGACTGCTGGATGGGGAGCGTGGAGCACACCTGGGCACCTGGAGCGATAAGCCACCGCTGCTGCCCATTACGGTGCATTGCCCATGATTGCGCATTGTATCAGTATCAGCCATCCAACCATCCCAGCAGGGTTTAGAGCTGCCGACCGACCTTCAATTTATTAGATAACCGACTTCCCTCAACCTCTACCTACAACTCATCAACAACAAAGCAGTCACCGCCACCCTCCCTCTCGAATCCAAAGCGGTTTTCAACAAAGACCACACGAGCGCATCTTTCTTGTGCACCATACAAACGCATTCCGTCCACCGCAAGTCCATCGCAACGGTCCTTAGTCCGCCCGCAATACCATAACCAACAACTTAGCCGCCAACCTCGATCCTCATCATGGCTTCTAGGAAGAAGGTCCTGCTGAAGGCATGTCAACGTCTGAATACACCGGATCTTCGGAGGAACCCCACAGCTAACCGTTTCAATGCAGGTTATCATCCTCGGCGATAGCGGTGTTGGCAAGACGAGCTTGATGAACCAATATGTCCGTTCCCCCATCCGGCCCGCCGTCTCCAGATTCGCCAATCCGAGTCTGATGTTTGCGGGATATATTCAAAGCAGCCATACTGATGGGATTGTTGTCAATAGGTCAACAAGAAGTTCAGCGCCAGCTACAAGGCTACCATTGGTGCCGATTTCCTGACTCGCGAGGTTCTGGTCGATGATCGCCAGGTGACTATGCAGGTAAGAAAGGCACAAGCGGAGACATGGGGAGAAGACAGAGACACCCGAAACAAAGCGTGTATGGGCTAACTTTTGGGAAACAGCTCTGGGATACGGCCGGTCAAGAACGATTCCAGTCTTTGGGCGTTGCCTTCTACCGAGGTGCCGACTGCTGCGTGCTCGTCTTCGACGTCAACAACTCCAAGAGTTTCGAAGCATTAGACAGCTGGCGGGACGAGTTCTTAATCCAGGCGTCGCCTCGTGACCCGGAAAATTTCCCTTTTGTAAGACCCCTTTTTGGCCTTTAAGGCAGAGAGCACCTACTCATGCAAACAACAGGTTGTGCTAGGTAACAAGATTGATGTCGAGGAAAGCAAGCGAGTGGTGAGTCCCCATCCCAATCGTGTATATTCTGGTATAGTGTCTAACCCTCGAATAGATCTCCAGTAAGAGAGCGGCAACCTTCTGCGCCTCGAAGGGTGACATTCCCTATTTCGAGACCAGTGCGAAAGAGGCCATCAACGTTGAGCAAGCTTTTGAAGGTATGCCTATGTGTTTTGTCATCCCTTCCTCTCGCAACACCATACTGACATATCTGCAGTCATTGCACGCAACGCGCTGGCGCAGGAAGAGTCGGAAGAGTTCAGTGGCGATTTCCAGGATCCCATCAACATCCACATCGAGAATGACCGGGATGGATGCTCCTGCTAAGGGGCCGTAGTCGAGGTGGGATTGACATACTTTCTGGGACCTCGTTGGGCTGCGTACGGCGTAATTGGTTTTTTCAAGGCGTTCATAGCATCGCAACTACGCTTGAGATGACTTGCATGGATCATCCGTTGCTGCGTTGTAGCATATTTCTCTGCATCTGAACTGCGTTCCTTATCCATCATCGGCTTGGTACAAGAAAGTGTCCATTGGAAACCAGCGATCACTAAGGCCAGAAGGTATCCAGCATTCTGTACGGTTCCATTCTACGATTATGTCTCCTCGCTACACCGTCTGGGGAAACCGTTCCATGTCGGTTAAGTACCTATATATAACAATATCATGATCTTGCAAATGAATTCCGTCCTATATATTCACAACTCCGCCTTCCGGAGAAACGACGTCCATACTCACAAACCAGCTATTTCATACGAATACTGTATACTATTTACTTTGAAGGGCCGAGGAATGATTGAGGGTGAATTATACTTGCAACTCTGCCCCCCAGGTGACATGAAATGCTGTTTTGCGGGGTGGTCGGATTCAAGAGAATATTGATACTGACCTACCTCTTACCTATACAGCTAACTATGAGGGCAATACTGATCTCCTGTCTTCCCTCCGGAAATAAAGAAGAGGAAAAACGAGACGAAAGAACTAGAGCTAGAAAAAACCCCTGTCACTACCGCTCAACGTCCACAGCACCCGGTACGGCATGTTCCCGATGCACTCAGCCCAGGAGTTCTTGACGAGTCAGGCTTCCTGCACCGTCCTCAAGAGTGCCAAGCTTGGTGCCTATAAAGATTGCCGTTTTTGGGTCGGAATGGCCCAGCGACGTCAGGAACACGGCCCGCCCTGCTGTACGGCCCGCGTGGTGGACCGGGGCTTGGTGTTGGTGCCCGTGCCGCTTCATCGTGGGGATGTACGGGGAAGGAGTGATCTTGGATACGACAATATATTGACCGTCAGCTTACAACGATATATTTGTCCCGGCCAACTTTTGAACCCTATGTATGCATCACACACCACCTCCGCTTATATCAAACAAATACCAAGCCAACAGTGCACGTGACTCTTGAACTGTGGTGTTTTCGTGTCTCTTTAGCAACCGAAAGTAGCAGGTCTGCACTGAAATACAGTAGCGACAACATCATAGATCAATATTCATCTGAAGATATAATGATGCCTAAAACCCAGTGAGTGAAGTCTGGGATGTTGATCCGCTCTTATTGCAGCTTCGGCATGAATTCGCCTAAAGTGAAGTCAAGCGAGTAATGGGCGTTGCGCGTCCAGGGTCTGGAGGTTTAATGGGCCCTCCCTAGCGGGCTGATGCAATTGGTGCTGCGGGGGCCAGCCAAGTCGCCCTGGACTGTAAAGTTCCCCCCAATGGTCCAATGGTCCAAAATGGTCTAATGGCGCCCAGGGGAATGTGCCGATAACACCGAACTGACTGCGAACAAGTCAATGAACTGAGCATTTGTGCAACTTTAACCTCCATACGTCTGGTGTCGTTTGTTGACTATTTACGGCTGCCAACCGATATCGACTCAGGGTGACTGACTGCGAGTCAACAGGACTCTTCATCATCTCCCGATTAAGGAAACAACCGGGTTCTTTCCTCCAGGGAGCTAGAAATAATCACGATCTAACTGAGCCGATGTTGCCGCTACACCCGCTGTCACCCTCATCCAAGGCCATTCATCAGCCGAATCCCCAGCGATAGTTTCAGCGCCGCGGCCCTGAATTCTTTCTGCTTCATTCCCTTGTCAATTTACATCTTGTCAAGCTGGCGACCGCTCCCGATCTAGCATCAGCAACATCAGCATCATGGCTCCGGTAGAGCCACTGATGCCCGACAGCCCGGGTTTCCAAGATGATCTGCCCAGGCAAAGGACATCAAATTCGTTTGAGCTATTGGAGGACCCATCATCGACCCCCAACCCATTAAAGAGAAACAGCGCGCCGACAGCGAAGCGGAAATCGGGGATTGCGAACGTCGCGAGGAGAACACTGGGCCTCGCGTGCCTATTGGTGACTGTCTTCCTCTGGACAGCTTCCAACTTTCTCGCTAGTGTGAGTAACCATTGATCGATTCCATCTACCCCTGAAGCGATTTCGAAACGATAGAGATTCCCAGAATCAGTGGAAAGCGGCACCAGGCTGACAATGGGTTCGTGGTGATACAGTACATTTTCTCAGATCACACTTACGACAAACCGTTTTTCGTCGTCTACATCAATACATCGATATTTGCGTTTTCTATGATACCCATAACGATCAAGTACATTATACAGAATGGTGGATTTGGCCATGCGAAGGCCGTGGTGCAACAGTGCTGGGACGAGCGGTCCTTCGCGCCGCTTGACGGACCGCGAGGGAAGACACAAGCAGACGAGGAAGATGTGACAGCAGGCGAGAGACTCCTGGCGAGTGATGAGGGCAATTCCGATCAGTACGGCACGCCCGCGCCTGAAGAGAAGCTCTCATTCCGCCAAACGGCAAGGCTGAGCCTTGAGTTTTGCATGATCTGGTTCTTCTCCAACTACTTCGCATCGGCCTGCCTCGAATATACGAGCGTAGGCAGCGTCACCATCCTGACGTCGACGAGCAGCGTCTGGACGCTCGTGCTCTGCGCCCTCATGAAGGTCGAGAGCTTCACCGTGCGCAAGCTGGTTGGAGTCCTGGCCTCGCTGGCCGGCATCGTGCTCATCTCGACCGTCGACCTATCGGGCCAGGACAACGACGAAGACCGTGGCAACTTCCCTCACAAGAGTCAGCGGCAAATCGCCATCGGCGACGCTATGGCCTTGTTCAGTGCGGTGGTGTACGGTTTGTACGTGACGGTCATGAAGGTGCGTGTGGGCAACGAAGATCGCGTCAGTATGCCGCTTTTCTTTGGAATGGTGGGCGTCTTCAACATCCTATTCCTGTGGCCACTCTTTATTATATTGCATGTGACCGGAATAGAAACCGTAAGCTATTCCATCCCGTTTGGAAGGCAGGAGAAGGCGAAGGAAAAAAAAGCTGCTGACACTATCATTGTAGTTTGAACTGCCACCTACCAGCAAAGTTCTTATCATCATTATATTGAACTCGATATCGTCCTTCATCAGCGATATGTCGTGGGCCTACGCCATGTTGCTCACGACGCCGCTACTTGTGACGGTGGGTCTGTCGCTCACCATCCCTCTGTCCCTTATCGGGGAAATGATCCAGTACCAGCAGTTCTCCAGCTTCCTGTATTGGGTTGGTGCCGGCATTGTACTGCTTTCGTTCTTGTTCATCAACCATGAGAGCGTGGACGAAGACACGCGAGACAAGCCTATCGCTCTGGAAGACAGCGTTAGAGCGGCGGAAGTCTAGAGCGGCGTGCAGATGTGATTTTGGTTTATGAAAATGAAGGGCCTGGTGGGATTGACCAATGGCGCATTAGACATCTCGGCAGTATTTCATGGGGATAGAGCGGCATTCAAGATGACCCGGATCTATCTAGACATCATGTGTATGAGCAATTTAGAATACATCAATGGAACTGAACCTAACAATATACACCTATTCAACGAGGCTTATCGATGTGATTAGCTGACAGGAAACCCCCAAGCACCAATACGCACTTGGGATGATCTTCGTGTTGCATATCGCCTATCTGTATCGACTCTCTGTACATGAGAGTGTGCTGGTTAGGTACCTAGGTAATTAAGAGGCCGTCCCAGCGGACCAGCCACTTTCTCGATTGGACGACGGGAGCCCGGGGCTATGTCCGCACAGGCTAGATGGTCCGAGATGCATCTATTATCAATCTATTGGATCTCGCAAAAGAATATCCCGAAGATACGATGGGTGTCACTAGCTTCCTGTCATTCGATCGGCAGGGGCTCTCTCCGCGCATGGTTCTAGATGGCTCTCCCCGCTTCTTTCGTATAACAACTCTTATGTAAGGAGAGGGAGGCATGTTTTAAAGTGCTGGAATTCAACACTGAAGAAAGATTACCTGAGCTTGGCTCACGATTCCGACTGAAATCAGCCCTGATGTCCCACAGATGGTTTTTCACGGGTATAAGCTGGAATACTGGTGCCACTGCTGCATGTTGTTGGTTGGGATTGACTATACATCACGAGTTGTTGTTTTCTCCCTAACGCATCTCATAGCTCACTGTCACGATCGTCGCCTGTGATTGAAGCCGCTTGCACATACCGCCCGCCAATATCTGTTCAAAGCGCTTTTCTATACCCCATCCAAAACGGGCATGCAGATCGTCGTTACTGAGGCAGATCGACCGATTTGAACGGGCGGCCCTGGGTCAGGCTAGTTGCGCGCTGCTTAATTGTCTAAAGGCGAACGGTCTAGAACCACCGGCAGGTGAGTGGGAGGCTAGGGATGGACTAGGGGTAGGGGGTTATTGAAGACAGGCCCCAACAGCGGCCGCCGCTGCAGGTAGGGAGAGAGGAGCAAGGGAGAAGATAGAGCAATAGCAGAGACGAGACTTGATATGATCTTGGTCACGATATGGTGGCATCTTTGGCGACGCTTGGAAGAATGAACTGACTTCATACGACTACACGTAGTTCCGTACGTATTTGACGCCGATCAATTATGGGCTATGTGGCGCGAATATTTAGTTAACATCGATAACCAGACTGTCGGGGTGAGTAACCGCCACTGATGACATGCGGAGTGGGGCCACACTGACGAAATACAGTAGTGGTGAAATGGCGAATTTGCTAGTATCATTGATGGGCTTTCCTGATGGCAGTCCGTTGCCCCGGTTCCAAATCCCATCCCTCCAACCCTCCAACCTGCGAGCCTGCCAGCCCAGTGGTGAGTGGCCAGTCAGCCCTCCTCCCCCATCCGATGAACAAATCGGTTACATCAGTCAGCCCTTCCTTGGCTCGGTGTCACAAGATTGGGTTGGGGGGACACAAGGTTATATCATCGCAGCCGCCTACAACGTTCCTAAAGATTGGCAGGGGGGACAAACCCTCCGAATGGCCTGCTTCCATGACCATGTGGGCAATGGACGCTGTTCCCACGAGATGATGTAGCATGTGCACCCTGTGGTTTTTTTTACCCCTACGTCGTACAAGTATTTCTCCAGGTCCCTGGTCCCCTTCCGAGTGTGGTAGCACTACTAACCTTAGAGACTGGATACATAGAAGTGGTTCAGGGTCGTCACCCAGTGGTCCGCTTATTCGCGCCGACCGTCCTGAATCAGAAGTCGCCCCTGCTCATCATTGGGCGGTCCCGGATGTCGGGGAGTGGGTTATGCCAAATGCATGCCATCTCGGGTGCTTCTTTCCTTAAAAAGAAAGAGGCGCGATGCCTGGCCGTCGTTTCTTCTTCTTAGCCTGACATGTACATCGCTGATTCACCTGTAAGGCTGCGATCTCCGTCTCATTGGGCTTCCCGGTTGCTCTCCCCGTCCCCTTATCGCCTACTACCACCTACCAACTGTAGTTGGTTTAGTTTCCATTCTATACCTACATACCTTGAACACGCTTGCTGGTACTGAACCTACCACAAGAAGTACTGTACGGCCTACACAAACACTCAGGGAATCCATCCCTCCTTCCACCAACTTGCCTCGTTCCCGGAAGCGACCCGAACTTCCTCTCACTCACTCCAGCTCAGTTCAAGGCGATCGCAACTGCTATCTCCAAGTCATCTTCAGGTTGCTTTTAGGTAGCCTTTGCTGACGGAGCCAAGCACAAGGCGTTGCTTGTCACTTCCCACGTGTACATTCACTCGCTGGCAGATGAGCAAGCCGGAGCTCGTGTGACTCGAAAGCACACTGCCCACCCTGAACCTGAAGCCTCATCGTGACTTGAAACCACCACACACTCGTTTGGGTCTCTACCTCTTTGCGAATACCTCTTCTTCATCTTATATTCAGGCCACACCCAACAGACCTACTATGTTCTGACCAAGCTCTTGGAATTTCACATACACAATTACTATCAGACCTGTCACTACTCAGCATAGCACTTGCAGGCATAGCACTTGCAGCCCTCCGCGGTTGAAGTCCACCTAAAATGCCGTCCAAAATCGAGGAAACAGGTCGGCCTCTCTCTGAAGCTATTAATGTTGCGACGAGACCGGTACATACGCAACTGAACAAGCTGGTCATTTACCGTTTACCTCTGGCCGTCCCTCCTCACGCACAGGACCCGTCCACCTACGTTTCGGGATTGTTACACCTCACACCTATATACAACAGTTTCGAGTCGCTGTGGCGAGAGGTCCTGAATTCGCCTGAACCATCATATACCGGCATCGTTCCAGACGAACACTCTTGCGAAGTGTGCAAACCCTCGGCCGCGGTTCATCACAGCGCGCATACGCTCGACGCACCCCACATACCCACGGTGTGCTCTCGTATCCACTCGCTCTTACACCATGTCCACACGCCGGATTTGGAGCGGACAGAGGCTCTCGCCGCCGATATCATGTCCCTAACCGGCTGGTCCACCGAACTTCTCGAAGAGCAACTGAGTGTCGCTGCAGAATCCCCCGTTCTCTCCGCGTTCCTACAGCGTGTTAGTCAGTCCGTACGGGCGAGACCCCACGTGCTTCTCGCCTACGCCTGGGTACTTTACATGGCGCTCTTCAGCGGCGGGCGCTTTATTCGGGCGTCCCTGGCGCAGGTGGATCCCTCGTTCTGGAACACCAACTGCCTGTCACTCAACCCCGATCTGCCGCTCCGCTTCTTCACGTTCGACTCGCCCCAGGATGGCGACATGATCAAGGCGTCGTTCAAGGAGCGTTTTGCCCAGTCGTCCGGGAGCCTCCTCACCGAGGGTGAGAAGGCCGATGTCGTCGAGGAGGCCAAGAAGATCTTCGAGTTCATGATCGAGATCGTGGGCGAGCTGGACGGCGTGTGTGGCACCGGGTCGCCCCGCGAAATTAATAAGGCTGACGACGGCGGTGGTGACAGCATAATGAGTCGCATGAGCAAGCTCCTTGGCCTCCGGACGCGCGACAGCGTGGTTATTACCAAGGAGCGTCGCGCGTGGGCCAAGATGCTCGGCGAGAGCAGGAAGGCGGATGACAGTCACAGTAGCAGTGGCGGTAGCGAGAATGAGGCACCAGATTCTGATACTGCTGGTGGTCGTCACTCCCCTACGCATGGCATGAAGAACCAGTCAATTGGGGATCATGTCCATTTTGCGGGCAGTACTCAATCCGAGTAAAGGAGGAAGGGGATAGACATTTTGAAGGACGACGTGGCCTCAGTTTTGTCGTGCCCGGTGTCAGTAATACCTGCTTGAGATCCATACCAGTACTATTTGGTCGTGTGTTGGATGGACGAAGTTCACAAGAACCGCATCAAGAGAAAGGATGGAGTTTTGGAGTTTTGGACGATTTGCATACCTACGATACCCCTATGCACCCATGAATACAGCTTGCATCAATAGATACCTAGATAGATCTTATTGACAACCGCTATGATATTATTGGACCCCCCTCATCACCAGTCGCAATATTGTAAACCAAGAAGTGGTTCCCTGCATGTGTCTCCAACAGTGCCATGATATCCGCATTGACAATGGCTGTATTTTGGAGCAGAGACAGATTTTTTCCATGTGTATCCGTCGACTTGATAATTTGCGTGTTCTTCTTTTCAGCTTTCAGCTGTTGCTCGCGATTGGTATTGTCATCCCCCGCCCCGTGGCCAGAGGCTATGCGACAAGCTATAACTCTAATGAGATGGGCCGTAACTCAGGGGCGGGCGGCGATCTCAACATGGCTGTTTCTTATACGGCTGAGAAGAAGAAGAAAGAATACAATGCTCACAATTTCAGCAGTCCTTGCAGTTTAATTTTCTTTCCCGTAGTGGAGTTCATAAACATTGTTTTATGCCATAGTCGTATTAGACATATATATGCTTCATGCCGTATATACAAACTATCTGGGTATCCTTGAACCAACGCAGCAAAACCGCCCCTGTGTGGGTACAGACAGGGCCCAAAAAATATACAAAGAGAAAAACACCTTGAACCAGAACACCGCCAGCGCCTTGCTATGTATGCATGAGCCTTGGCTCCTTCAGCTGAAAGAATAGATGCGCTAGAAAATAACCCGACTTCTCCTCCTCCTTCTATTATCACTCCGACCCCCGCATCACCCTCGAGCGCTTCGAGTTCTGGTACGCAGGGAGCTTAGGATCCACGATGGGCCCATCGTCGCCGCCGCCGGTGCCCGGACACTCGTTGAACCAAGTGTAAGCGCGGTTGGTGATGGGCAGGACCTGGATGAAGTCGGCGCGGCCCTTGCCGCCGAGGTTGGCAAAGTGCATGTTGGCGCCGCGCTCGCCGATGCCCGGGTAGAGGACGCCGCGGTTCTCCCAGGTGAAGGAGCTGCCGCCCGTCTGCTGGCGGCCCTTGTTCTTCATGACGGTGGCCTGGCCCGTGTACTTGTCGACCCAGATGAGGTCGGCGCGGCCGGAGCCCTCGACGTCGGCGAAGCGGAGGTTGGCGCGGTCCCAGCCCTCGCTGAACTTGATCTGGCCGACGTCGACGATGCCCGTCTTGGTGTTGAGGAAGCCCGTGGTGCGGCCGTCCTTCTCGAGGCACAGGTAGTCGGCGCGGCCGTCGCCGTCAATGTCGGCGAGGCGCAGGCCGCGGTCGAAGAGGTTGACGCCCCAGCCCTGGTTGCACCGGTTGGAGCCGTCGACGAAGCCCTTGTACTCGAAGGTGAAGCGGCCCGTCGCCTTGTCGTAGCCGTTGCGCCACCACTCGAGCGCACCGTCCGACTTGCGCTGCGACAGGACGTCGCACTTGCCGTCGCCGTCCCAGTCGGCCAGGTGGATCGAGCGCCGGTTGCGGCCGATGTTGAAGAGCGTCTTGGTGTCCTCCTTCCAGTTGGGCGGGCTGTGGTTGTTGACGTACAGCTCAGCCTTGTCGCCGGCCGACCAGACCCAGACGTAGTCGTCGGACCCACTGCCCGTCATGTCGCAGTAGTAGACGCCGTCGCCCTTGCGGCGCAGGCCACCCTCGCCAAGGTTCTGGAAGACGGTAACTTCGATGTTGTTGCCCGCGGGCTTCATCCATACGTAGTCCAGGCGCCCGGAGCCGTAGACGCGGCCGAACTTGATCTGGGAACCGGGTCCAGCACCCGGGTGCGTCTGCCCGGCGGAGACCCAGTCGGGCACCATGCCGGTACCCCAACCGCGCTGGTTGATCCAGGTCTCGACTTGGCCCTGGTCGCCGATGTACATCCAGTCGGATCGGAAGTTGCCGTTCAAGTCGCCCATGCGGACCATGTTCTTGTTGGGCTTACCCTTGCCGGTGAAGACAACATCGCCGCCGCCCTCGGCTCTGGCGAAGCTTTGCCAGAAAGAGGGCTTATCGCCGGAGCCGGCGTTGCGCCAGCAGCGGATATCGCCATTGTTCTCTTGGATGCAGTAGTCGGCGCGACCGTCTCCGTCGATGTCGGCCACCAGCACATCGCCAGGGCCGTACGGACCGGGAGAAGCTATGACCTCGCCGACGCTCTCGAAACGGGGTGGGTTGCCGCCGCGGTTGAGAGCTACTGTCGCCTGCCCCTGAGCGCCAATGCACCACAGATCGTCCAGACCGTCATTGTTCATATCGCCCCACACATGCGCAACGTTTCCGTCGCACCTGAAAGGCAGGCCGAAACCTATCGTTGACATGTCGTACCTGCCCCCATTGTTTAGGTAGTAAGAGTACCTGTTAGAGCCATCGCCCTGTCGCTCGATCTTGACGAGCTCGTCCGTCTCACCGCCACGGTCAGCGCCGCCGAGGTTAACGAGCTGCGCAAACTGGTATTGGATCGAGGACGAGCTGGGCACCGTAAAAGAGATGCCGGGAGTAGAGCGGTGACGGTAGTTTCCATCGTCGGCGCCCGTTCCCTCGAGCTGGGTCTGGACAGGGCCGCGACCCGCACTGTCCTTGGATTTGGCGCACGTCTTGGAGCCGCCTCCAGAGCCACCTTGGGTCTCCTTCTGGTCGTCTATGTGGCTGCTTGGTGCCTTAAGTTTTCCCTCGGCTCTCTGGAAAGCCGCCCACCAAGCTGCGGCCATCTTTCTGTATCCCTCATCGTTTGGGTGGACGCCTGCAAAGTATCATTTAGCATCCTCCTAAAAGGGGTCTGTAGTGTGGGTGGTTGGGCTTGTTACTGCCTCTGGGCACCGGGTGTTACTTACCATCTTTGGTAATGTCGCTCATGGCCAATTTCATTTCGGCGATGTACACGCCGTTGGCCTCGTCTTTGAGGTTCTTGAATTGCCTGTTGACATTTTCAACGCAAGACTGGCGACTAGCAGAAGGCACCAGTGTGGACAGAAGGATCGTCGTTTCCGGAATCTTCTCCTTCAGGAGGTCCAGCATCGCCTTCATTCGTTTGCCTGCGTTATCCACATCGATGTTTTGTATGCAGTCGTTGGTGCCGGCATTGATCATGACGAGATTGGGGCGTAGGTGCGCGTTGTCCTTGGCAGCCCCCATAACTTGTGAGATGACCCAACCCGGATGGCCTTCGTTATCCTGTTCGTGGGGAAGGCTCTAAATTTAGTATAACCTTCCATGAAAGAAGATAGGGCTGTGATCATGTGAAACGTACCTTGTCGTTCATGTTTCCGTCCCGCTTGGAACCCACCATGTTCACATTCCACCCGGCGAAACGAAGCTGGTCGCGGATGTGCTTTCGGTAGCCGTTGCCATCGGTTGACTGGATGCCTTGGGTGATGGACGCGCCGAGAGGCATGACCCTGAGCCAGAATTTGTCGGCCCTCGTGTCGAGATCGTTTTCCCTTTCGTCGTTCACGTACGGCGAGGTGTTGTTGACCTCCTGTGTTGATTCCGTCACCGATAGCGTCGCGGGTGCTACCACATCGGGACCGAATCCATTGGCGGCCCATGGCGAAGGCCCATCGAGAGTGGCTGCTACACCTTGGAGGACGGCGCTGGCAGCCAGGAAGGCTCCGCCCAGCATCTTCATGGTCGCTGAAGAAGCCATGGTGCGCAGTCGAGTCGTGTGTAAGTGAGCACCAATGAGGGAACGAGAGCAACGGAATTCTATATACTCGCTTGGGCCATGGGAGCAAGAGCAAGGGGGCCGATCATGGCCATCTAGGGCCACCCTCCATCTTATACCAAACCCACGGTCATGCTGCTTATTTGCGGGAGGACCGCACCGGAAGGATCCAAGAAATCAGGATGGTGCATGTGGATCTTCATTTTGAGTCGCGCATCCCATACGAACAACATGAGAGGAGAACCCTACCACACGGGCGCCGAGCCCCAAGTTCCGCCGGCGCAGTTCTGACCAGGGGGGTTCCCATGAGGGCACACGCTAGCAGGAGCGTTGTGAGCGTATACTCGCGCACGAGGCAAGCGAGACCCCGAAATGGGCGCCCCAGTTTCTGTAAACAGTCGGGCGACCCACTTGAGAGCTCAGACTATTAGACGTGACTTGCGCCGTGCCCGCACTTCGGGCCAGGCCAGGCTAGAACACATCGTGAAAACTCACCCACACGCATGCAGGCTGAGAAAACTTCGACCGGTCCAGAGTCCAGAGACGACGGATAATTCGCCTGCGAGAGGAAGTCACAAGACTGGCCTATACGAGAGACATAGGAACAGAGACAGGAAGGCTATGTCTAGACCTCACCGCAAATTCTCGCGGGCTATACAGAGTAAGCAAGCAAATGGTAAGCCGTCGTGAGATAGTCGGGCGGGGATGGACTTTGGACATCGGTCCGCCCAGGCAGGCTATGTGGTCTCAAACAGTCCCATAAATGATCACTGCGAGTGAGTGCATTGTCAGATCACCGGTAGAACCGAAGAGGCGGCAGGTCGTATACCCGTAAAGACATATACAGACGCATACGGCAGACACATCTCGCACGAGTCTCGCATACACGGGCTGATAATGGCAGTAGCACAACAGCAGCGAGCTTCCTGCGAACGAGTGCAGGACGGACAGAGCGAGCCAGCTGCGACCATGGCAAAACGACAATGATTCAAGCGAGAAATAAGTCGGAGCCGGGCTCCCTTGGCATTTACAATCCCATGCCTTTTGGCGGTGCCCTGTCCGTTAAGATTAAAAATTGCATGCAAGGGCGAGAAGGCACTTGGTGCCCATCACTGCCAAGATGGGACGTGATATTATTTTTGGCATGTTGGTGATGCCACTAGCTCCGAAATGGGGCGAAGCTTCTTTTTTAGGGATGGTTCTCCCTTGTCTTGAGTTGTCTTGAGTCGTCTTGAGTCGTCTCCCCCCCTGCGTGCCCTGTCAATCGCTGCCTAAAGGGGTAAGTAACCTGGATGAATAGTGTAAGTTACCGTAGCAAAATCTGGGCGTCATCATCCTTCCATCGATGCCCCTCCCCATGGCTTTAAAGCAGAAGGGACGAAAAAGAAGAGGAAAAAAAAGAACGTGTGACAGAACTCTGGTTCGTCTGATTACCCCAAGCAAACAGGATCAAATCCGCTTGATTGACCACCTTTAAATACAGTAAGCTTATCATGTAGTCAATACTCAATATACTATGCAGAGCGGCAAATCATGATGCATTGCGACATTGTCAATTGGGAGGAATATCTGCCAATTGCTTGGTGCAATTGGCATCAGCTTGTTGGGGGAATCTTTCACGCATCTGCTAGATTGCATCGTACGTTCTAAGCGACGCGGTAGCTCGACCAACACACACACCCTTTGGGAACTGATCAACTGTTTATCTCGGTCCATGTGGACTGAGAGTGTTCAGCTGTCCCACCTCGAGTTCTAGAGCTTTGGTGCTGGAGAAATGTGCTAGTAATCACGGCCCAGGCAGTACTGGCCCAGGCAGAGAGTAAGTAGCAGTGGTACATAGGTTAGGTAGCTAAGAGACAGATGGACTCTACCTAATTTCCAATAGCGTCGGCAAAGGGCAGCTTTTTCGGCATGCGTCCGATTCTATATTGCTGAGTGCTTCGGGTCCAGGCCAACGCATACACCATTACATAAAACCTGTGAATATACATGCACCTATTCCTGTAGTATGATCGGTGGTGGACGACATGTTATGCATCTCTCTGTCTGCATTGTATAATCACGAGCCGCAGGCTGACCTGGATGGACTATTCTTACCTCAGCCAACAGAGCCCGTCTGTCGGACCATCATGCAGCATCCGCCTTACGTGAGATTTAACACGCTGCAGAATCGTTATTTTCTAGACTAGAACACCAAGCTGGCTGGGTAGCTCGCGGCACTACACTATGTCTGTCGGCAAGACACACTACTACATACATAGGTACTATACTACCTGGAGTGTCTAGTGCACGTACAATCGCCTGGTCTGGCCGCCGGCTGAGCATCAGAAACACCAGCGGCGGCCGACTTCGGTAGACAGAATAGAATAGGTAGAGTTTGGATATGCCGCGCTGAAGATCAATTTGAATCGTATAGGCAAAACACACTTGACTTCTATCTATGCGATCTAGCCTTGAGGTCATCCAGCCTAACTCCGTCGCTAAAGACAAATACAGAGAGAGAGCTGCACATACAAGTTTAGTCCAATCAAGATAGTCCTAATACGAATGCTCAAAGGGGTATCATGCATTCCGACCAATCGCACACTGGCTCCAGGTCGCCTCCCCCAAGCCTCTTCCCCAACGACACCAGTCCACTAATCGGCCCATCACTCCTCATCGTCACTCTCATCCCCAGACCAGTTCTCCATCTGGGCCCATCCACAACCCCAGCGCCGCCCGCCACTCTCGCCATTGACCCGGAGATCCCGCGCTTGCTCTCGCCCCTCGTTCCAGCATCGGACCAGGTAGTCATCCCCCACTGTCACGAGCTTTCCCTTGTTCGTCCAAGAAAGGGCGCCGACCTCGCGATCATGACCACGCACCAGTGGCGTCCCATTGCGGATGATGGGGATATCGTCCTTTTCGCCTCTGGACGCCAGGTTGGTGCTGCTGTTGCTTCGTTGAAACAAAGCTCGACGAAGTGGGTCGGGCTGAGACGGCGGCAGTGAACTCGGCGCATCCGAGGAGCTAGCAATGGTCGAGTCTGAGAGCGAGAGCGATGCGGTAAGCTCAGCCAGATCGTGTTCAAAGTACCGCTCCTCCGTAGGGAAGACGACGGCGCAGGCATCACTACTGCCAACCGCAAGCATCTCCGAACGGCCATGCGCAGCCGGGCGCACGGCGGCTTTGACGTAGAAGCTCGTCGCGTGGAGCGAAGGGTGGCGGAAGCCGTACAGAGGACCTAGCCCGCTATGCGTTACACCATGCCGTCTCCTGGCCACCTGCGAAGAGAGTTCAGGTGCGTGTCCCAGGATAAGGTGTGCAGTCGAGTAAGCGTAGACGGTGTTATCTTTGCTTAGGGCATACAGCCGCGTGCTGTCCGTGTTTAGCGACAGCGAGGAAACACCAAACGGCCTCCAGCGTGAGTGTGATGTGGGCGGTGCTGTAGTCGAAAGTGCAGTCGCGGCTTTCCGTGACGAACACCGGATATCCCAAAGCTTGATTGATGCATCCGCTTCGCAGGCTGTGAGTAGTAGGTGCTCCCGTCCTTCTGGAAGAAATTGCATAGCGGTCACAGACACGTCACCTATCCGACCAGGGAGTTCGCCTCGCGAGGGCGTGTCGCCGAAACTAACGCTCGCGGCCTGTTGGACCTGTCTTTGTGTTCGAGCATGGGCGTGGTAAATGCTATTTACCACACACCCATTCTTCGGCTGCCGCAGACGATAAGCCAAGGCGTTGTCGCATTTGACTGCTGCAGGAATGTCTTGTACTGGCCCACGGCATCGAAGATCCCAGATCTGTACACTGCCATCGCGAGATGACGTCGCTAGAACCGAGTTGTTAGATTGACCCGGTTGAAAACGGACCTGTTTCAATGAGGCGGTATGATTCAGGAGCACGGCGATGGTCGTCTGTGTCATCATATCGATGACCCGGCCTGTCTGATCACCTGATGCAGTGGCAATAAGAGAATCATCCGCGGAAAAATCCAAGTCGATGATCGCATTGCTGTGAGCCTGGAATGACAGGTAAACCTTGCTGAAAGGCTCTGAAGAAGAATCGCCAGACGAGTCTAGAAGACGAATTTGGCCTTCTTCATCACCAACCGCCACTAAGCTATTGGCTGCAATGACGTTAGTAAAATTGAACATGTAGGTAAGCTGATTACAGGTAGTTTGTATACATACTGTGACACGCCGTGGTACAGAAAGGTATGCAACGGCCTACACCGTCCTGGCTCGTGCAGCTGTGGACATCCTCGGGGTGACTGTAGAATGTGCTCGTCTCCGTTCTCCAATCCGTAGCAGGACACGACATGAACGGTCTAGAATGGCCAGCCCTGGGACGGGCACCGAACTCGCGCTGCAGCATCTGGGCACCTAACCCACGAGCAGTCAAAGGTGCAAGCCGCTTGACCGGTTTCGCTATAGGGAAATCGTCGTCGTCATCACTCTCCTGGGAACCCAGAATTTCCTGGCTCGACCCTAGTGACCCAATCGGACTGAGAAGCGCTGGCTTGCTGATGGGGGAAGGCTTAATGGAGCCATACTCGAGAGGCTCAGGCTGGCAAGGCGACGATTCAGGGGTGTGGTTAAATTTGCGTCGTTTCGTGGCTCGATCGTTGGAGGCAAAGTTCTCGTCTATAACCTGATCCTCGTCTTCCTCGTTGGGGGGTTGAAGAGGGCTAGAAGGTGCTGGCGTTTGGTAACGGTTGTTGATCTGAGGGCCTGCCAGATCTCTCAACGCTTTCCGGGCCGGGCTGATGTGGGTTGTTTGAGAGCGCAAGTTAGGCCTTGGGGTGAAGAATCGTTTGAACTTTCTAGGCGTGATTGACGGATTTCTTCGCTCCTTGCCATGGCTGCGTCTCGGAGGCGATGAAAGATGTCTCGAGCTCTCCTTGATAGGAGTACTTGATGTCATGACGTTATTCGAATGACCCGTCTTGCCAGTCATGCTTGCCTCGGCACTTGGAGGTCCTAGAACTTGGATTAGACCAAACACTGCTGCCGGGCTATCTCTCTCTCTCTTTCTCTCTTTCGCAAAGATTAGATGGAACAGTCGACTATAAAACAAGGGTTGGCATATTAAAAATGGACTGGGGGAGGATTGGGACAGCGGATTTCAAGATACGACAGAATTAGATGAGATGGCAGAAACGCAGTGGGGGCAAAAGCGTTTCCGGGCTACGGCTCTTTAATGGGGTTCGACCACGAAAGCGGCGCGACGCGTTGAGATCACGTCCCGCGATGGAGGCTGCAGATGCACTTTACACGAAATACGGAGAAATGCGGGTCGTGCTAGCTGAGAGGCGCTTGGACTGGAGGGTGGCACTTTATTGGTGCCCCCCTCCCTTGTTGGGTACTTAAAGACAAAGTCCAGCAGGCCCCACCACGACCCGATAAGATTGGGACTTTCTTTATCTTATCGCCTCGAAAAAAATAATGGTCGCTGGAGAAGAAGGAGAGTGGGACGGCAGCAGAAACAGCATTGGAGGCTGCTTTCTGACAAGACAACCCACCTTCACTCGTGTGTCTTCAACACGTTGAATTGAATTCGACGTCCGTCACCCTGTAGCGGTGATAATTCGACACTATGCCTTTTCAGAAGAAGACCGGAAAAGGTCGTCTGGACAAGTGGTATAAACTTGCTGTTAGTATTTGCGCGCGCAATCATCTTACACTCCCAGGAGGAATGCTAATTGCGAACGGTACAGAAAGAGAAAGGTTTCAGAGCCAGAGCTGCTTTCAAGCTGATTCAGCTCAACAAGAAATATGGCTTCCTTGAAAAGAGTCGGGTGTGTCTGGATCTGTGTGCTGCGCCTGGTGTAAGTCAACTCCTGAGGCTCCCGTTTCTGACCCCTGCGTCGCCATCTGCTAATCGTCAAATCAGTCATGGTGTCAAGTAGCTGCCCAGACTATGCCCCAGGGTAGTATGATTATTGGTTGCGATTTGTCTCCGATCAAGCCCATCCCCAATGTCATCACCTTCCAGTCAGATATTACAACCGATAAATGTCGAGCCACAATTCGTCAATACCTCAAGACTTTGAAGGTGGATGTCGTGCTTCACGATGGTGCGCCCAACGTCGGTACTGCCTGGGTCCAGGATTCCTTCAACCAAGCCGAGCTCACGCTCCAGTCCATGAAATTGGCGACGGAGTTCTTGAACGAGGGCGGTACTTTCGTTACCAAAGTTTTCAGATCGAAGGATTACAACTCCCTTCTTTGGGTCTTCAACCAGTTGTTCGCCAAGGTTGAGGCAACCAAGCCCCCTTCTTCCCGAAATGTATCTGCCGAGATCTTCGTGGTTTGCCGCGGTTTCAAGGCACCCAAGAAGATTGATCCCCGATTCCTCGATCCCAAGACCGTCTTCGCTGAATTGGCCACTGCCGCCCCCAACAACGAGGCTAAGGTGTTCAACCCCGAGATCAAGAAGCGTAAGAGAGAGGGTTACGAGGAGGGAGACTACACACAGTTCAAGGAGATGCGCGCCAGCGAGTTCATCCAGACTCTCGACCCGATTGCTATCCTGGGAGGATACAACAAGCTCTCTTTCGATCAACCGCCCAATGGCGATGTCGCACTAGCTGCGTTAGACAAGATGCCGGAGACCACCGAGGAAATTCGAGTTTGCTGTGCTGATCTGAGGGTTCTTGGAAGGAAGGAATTCAAGCTTCTGCTCCGTTGGCGTCTGAAGGTCCGCGAGTTGTTCGGGTTCCCAACAAGGAAGACAGCGGCACAAGCCGCTGCAGCAGCCCAGGAAGAGGCAGGTGAAGTTGCCGCGGTCGAGTCCATGGACGAAGAGTTGAAAATGCAGGAGGAAATCCAGGATCTGAAAGACAGAGACAATACCAAGAAAAGGCGCGAAAAGCGCAAGGAGAACGAGAAGAAGCAAAAGGAGATTGTTCGCATGCAAATGAACATGATGGCGCCTATGGACATCGGTTTGGAGCAAGATGGCCCCATTGGTAGGGACTCCCTGTTCGCCCTCAAGAATGTGGACAAGAAGAATGCCGCCGCCAAGATCGCCAAGGGCAGGATGGCAGTCCTGAAAGAGAATGAGAAGAAGGACCACGATAGCGGCATTGGCGAGACCGAGGAGGAATCGGATGAGGACGACGAAGACAGGCTGGAGCGGGAACTTGATGGCATGTACGAGCAGTACCAGGACCGCAAGTCTGCAGCCGACGCCAAGTTCCGTGCAAAGAAGGCGCGGAAGGAGCATGACGACGGCGAGTGGGGAGGTGTCTCCGCGGATGAGCAATCAAGTGATGATGGAGAGCTCGAGCAGGATAGCGACAGTGACGACGATTCAGATGACGAGGATGCGGCGCCGGCAAGGAAACTCCTCACGGATCTTGACAACACCCCGGAAGAAGAAGGAGGCCTGTCTAAACGGGCGAAGAGTTTCTTCAACCGTGACATCTTTGATGGTATCCTGGACGGCGAGGATATCGAAGAGGAAGAAGAAGAAGAGGTGGTGATGAAAGATGGCGCTGCAGAGGAGGATGATTCGGATGCTGAACTCAACGCTATCATCAAGAAACAAGCTGAGAGGAAGAAGAGTAAGGCAGACAAAATCAAGGCCCAGGAGAAGGAAAAGAGTGGCTTCGAAATTGTCAAGTCTGACTATAAAGAGGAGGACGACTGGGAAGATGAAGACAAGCGTCGTTCGAATGGACAGCCTGGTAAGTCACATTTTATGCCCTGTTCAAGCGACATCTTAACTAACTAGCTACAGATATCGATATTATCACAGCCGAGGCCATGACGCTTGCCCATCAACTGGCAACTGGCGAAAAGTCTTCGTATGATGTCGTCGACGATGGCTTCAACAAGCACGCCTTCCGCGATCGCGATGGTCTGCCGGACTGGTTCCTGGACGACGAAGTGCGCCACGACAAGCCACACAAGCCCATCACCAAGGCTGCTGCCAATGCGCTGAAGGAGAAGATGCGTGCCTACAACGCTCGCCCAATCAAGAAGGTACGCGAGGCGAAGGCGCGTAAGAAGTTTAAGACGGCACAGCGCCTCGAGAAGCTCAAGAAGAAGTCCGACATGCTCGCCAACGACGAGAACATGACGGAGAAGGAGAAGGCTGAGAGCATCAGCAAGCTCATGAGCAAGGCCGCCAAGAAGAAGCCTAAGGAGAACGTCCGCGTCGTCGTCGCCAAGGGTGTCAACAGGGGTATCCAGGGCCGTCCCCAGGGTGTCAAGGGCCGCTACAAGATTGTGGATCCCAGGATGAAGAAGGAGATGAGAGCCGAGAGGAGGATCGCGAAGAAGCGGAAATAGATCTTGAACTAGCTATAGCACAGCACATAGACAGCTCTTGTATATACCTTTCTCTTGTTCAACCTCCTATAGATCGTAATGCCGTGAATTCGCATTTCCGGTATCTTGTAATCACAGGACTATCTAATGTCTTCGCCTATGGACTTTGTTGCCGATTTGTCTGCCACGAGGATGAGACTGAACCAGATTTTTGAAACCATGTAACTCCTTTTCACTGTATTTTGGTGGTATCTACAAAGTCCAGTCATGGAAGACTGTGCGCAAGGTAAGATTCGGAGGCTCGACAGGCTCAGAGCAAACCAAAAGTCACAAACGTCGTACATAAAGCAGCAACCTATTATCTTAAACAGTTCTCCCCCGATCACCGTTTACCGGCATTCCGCCTGCTCTTTCCGAGCCTGGCTGTTTTCGGCATCTTGCCTTTGGTGCCCTGCTTCATGCCCTTTTGGCTGAACCCGCTCAGATCACCGGAGCTGATGGCGTCACCCGACTTGGAATGGCGCTTCTTGCCGCCGAAGCCATACTTTTGGTCCTTCTTCATGCGCTTGTTGTTGGGTCGGTCGCCGCCGCGGTCGGCGCCACGCTTCTTCGAGTCCTTGCCGCCCAGCTCCTCCTCGACAGCGACGTCGAACAGATCGGCTTCGTGTGTACCAAGATCACCAGAGTTCTCCGCGCGTTCTATTGAGATCTCATGTTAGTTACGGAATAGCAAGAAAGAAAAGTTTCCACAGGTAGTATATAGATTTGACCTGGGGTAGAAAGGGGGACCGCGGCGGCGGTATGGACTTACTCCTCTTCAGGGTCTTGATCTTGTCAAGAGTCTCCTTCTTGGCCTTCGCACGCTCCTGCAGCTTATTGACCTGGACCTGCTTGCCGAACTTCTTGAGGTCGCGCAGCTTGCGGGCCTCGGCGGAAGCCTTCTTGGCGCTGGCCTCCTCGATGAGGCGGGCCTTGACCTTCTCCATCTGGCCGTCGTCCTTGACCATCTCGGCAAAGTAGTCCTTGGGCCGCGAGAAGGGCACGTTCTCGGCGCGGAGCAGGGAGCGCGCCTGCTTGACGTGCTCGAGGGCCTGGCCGTAGAAGGCTAGCTCGCGCTTCAGGTCGTCCATGACGTCGGGGATGTTGGTCTCCGTGGGCGCGTCGCCGGACAGGGACATGTGCGACTTGAAGGGGACTGACTTGTCGGTGGCTATGGAGATGCGCTTCAGCGCCGCCTCGAGTGCGGTTGTGTTGTTGATGGTGAGGCGCTGGTGCGGCACCAGATCCTCCTTGTCCTCGTCGTCCAGGTCCTCGAGGTCTTCTAAGGCGATGTCTTCCTCGGGGTCCTCCTCGGAGTCAGACTCCTCCTCGACGGGCGCGGCCTTCTTTTGGTTCTGCTTGAGGGCGGACTGTTTGGGTTGTCGCACGCGCTCGATCTTCTCCTCCATCTCGACCTCAGAGTCGGAGCTGGCGCTATCGTCCAGGTATGCGCCCACATCCATTTGCTCTTCGTCGTCGTCGTCGTCGTCTTCGGAGTCCTCCTCGTCGTCATCAACTGGCTCGGCACCCTTCTTGATCTCTTCCTCAGCATCTTCCCATTCCTCTCCCTCGCTGTCGTCCTTGGCCCCACCAGTCTTAGTTTGCTTCTTCTTGGAGGCTTCCTTAGCCTTCTTCTTTTGGTGCAACTTCTTGAAGTCTACCCCCTTCTCGTTGGCAAGCGCCATCTTAAGGCGGCCTTTGGTAACCATGTTTGCGGTTGCGGGAGTGGAATTATTCGGTGTTTGGACGGGTTGATTAGGCTGTCTGTTGGTTTTCCCGAGTCTTCTCTGAAGTCCAGCCAAAATTTTGGACTGCATCCCCGATAAGGTATTTTTTCTGCCGTTATCACCCCCACTTCAATGCGCTGGGGCGCTACTTGGGTACTTTATTGACAGTAGGCGGTAAGGTGCCTACTTAATTTATTCGTCCCAGCGCCACTTGAACGTCAATTGATCCAATTGATGGTAAGAACTCCATCCTGCATCGTATCGGTCTTACAATGGCCTTGGTGTACATAGGCATGGCACATTCATTCCCCTTTCCTCATCTTGTTGGCTTTGGGGCAATTGGGCATCTATTTGAAACCGGCCGGACCAATTGGGTCTATCAATGCAAATAAATTGGTCATTTTCACTCACACATCTATCTACATGGTCGCCGAGCCACCTTCGATGATCGCATCCTCGGAATATTGTTAGCGACAAGCACTTGCTCAATTGTATCTGAGCCTGTGTACTCATCTTCGGCATTTTTCAGTAGTTGATATGTCCCAGCATCATCTTCCAATGCCTTATCGTACACTGGATTCGGCTTCACGATTACAATCCTAGAGACGATGTTGGAACATATCAATAGCAACAATAACTAACAACCAACTTCGCGTTCGGCTGTAGGACAGGATATTATTAGTTCTTTCTGATGAACTTATTTTCCATCCACCTGCTACGGCTTCTATTCATGAATTGGAATCATGACCATGATACTGCACGTCAGCTGTTGTCGGGGAAATGGAGCCAGCAGCCAGAGTAATGAGGATTACTCACCAATCCCGATTCTGGGCCATGCTTCATGCCATATTCTTGAGTTCATCGTTCGTATGGCACGAATATCCTACTATGCCTCTAATGTGGCGGTTCCGGAGGGATTATAAGCGACTGACTATCTTTCCGCCAGGCATAGCAGTCACAGCAAGGTCCGAGTGTCACATAACGTGGAGGTAAATGACGCTTGTAGTCGGTCATTATCAATGTTCCGTGATATTAACATACCTACTGTTCAATCCCGGCTCCCGGAGGAAGTATCTCAGCAGATCGGCGCCTTGTTGGCATTGCTTGGAGCTGGGGCGGCCGTCTATCTTTAGGATACGAGGTCGCGTTCTGTTACGCACATCAGAATTGGCCAAAGCCCACACAAAGTCTCACTTATTGACGCGGAACTTGTATGCCAGCAGGACAGTATAGTTGGATCGTGGGATCCAATCAGCTCTTGGTATATTCTGTTGCCTTGGCCTATGTACTGTTTTATTCTGCTGCCTAACTACTATACACACGGGAGTTCCACAAAATTGGCAGCTGGATCCCCGTGTTGAGGAGTAACGGCTCTCATAATCGCTTCCCCCGTTCAGATCCTGGATACTCTTAGGTATTGATGTAGCCAGTTGCGCCGGCTATTGAGAACAAGCAGCTCATATTTCATCAAGACATCCACATCCTGCGCGTATAGAGCTGTTGGCATTGGTTGAATCCATCGTAGGGATGTCACCAACCGATGTCAGGTACTAATTCTCCCCTGTGTAATCGCCTCTGTGATTCTTTACTTAAAGCCGACCGACTCTTCCCTGGATGGTTATAAGAAACCTTTTGTCTGTATATTGCACCGTACCTTGAACAAAACAGTTGAAGTCGTTTCTAAACCCCTACATTCGCTTTACAGTCCCATCATTTAGTGAGTATGTTCGCCAATACGTCGGCTGCCCAATCAAACAGCGCGTCCCCCTGACCTGAGCCAGAATAGATATCATCATGTCGAACAAAGAAGCTCAGAGCTTTTATGTCAAAAGCCAGGTCGACGCCTCCGCTCCAAGCCCTGCCAAGGCAACAGCAGCCTCTCCCCACGCCGATGCCGATTCTCAAGACGCCCCTAACCACCATGGCTGCCATACAGTCTGCTGTTGCCACCATGCCCATCACCCGGCACCACACCATTCGTACCGCGAGCCGACCACGGCCAACGTCGTTCCGGTTCCGCTGCTTCAGCGCTGGTCCGCTCTGGCTCAATGCCCTGGGTGTCACGAAATTGCACCCACAGTCGTCAAATACAAGCCTGGGAAAGGAACTCAGTAAGTAGCGGTCACTCGTTTACCGAGTCTGCACGAATCGTCCTCTTCGTCCATATCACTCACCCCCTTTCTTGTTTTATCTTTGTTGTCCCCTTCCCTCAAATTGCCTGACTTCCACTGGCAGGAGAGAAAGGCTGCTTTCGCCTCTCTGCCAAGCATTTGTTGGACGAATCTCGGCTGACAAGGCTTGAAACGAATTGTAGCTGGATGGCCACTTTCTTCTTTTTCACGACCGGCATCTTCGCATGGGTACCGTACTCCATGAACCACTTCAAGAACGCTCAGCATTCATGTATGCATTGTAAGAGAGCGCTGGCCACCCATCGCTTTGGCAGTGGGCCCAAAGCACATGTTATCTGAAAAGGTTGCTCGACCGGGAGGATTCGGATTTGTTATCAAAGGTGGTCTACATGCGGTCGCAGATCGTTTGAATAATTTAGGGGGCGGGAGGACAGTAGAGGAAAGATGTCCCGCACAAACAAATCAACAATCATCCGACTGCTGATGGGCCATTTAATAAACGCCTTCAACAAGCCTGGCAGGCACGTCACGATTAAAAGGATCTTGGCCAAGGGGCTCCGCTCTTTTCAAAATATCAACCTTACGATTGCTTATGTTACATAGTCTTGCGAAATAGGACGCGAATAAATAACAAATTCCAATGACAAAGCCTTGCTGATGAACGTATGATAGATATGAATAAAGCGAAGAAAATGATAGGTCAATGTCCTGTTGGTCGGTACTGCACCCAATTTCGGCATCCCTGTCCTTCTCAGTTTATCCCTTCCTCATTCCATTGGAACCAACATGCATATGTAATGTCATATTACTGAGCCAGGGTGGCGGGGTAATCTGCTACGGCACAGTCGGATACCTGCCTTTGTTTGTAAAGCTTTGGGACTCCCCCCGATCTGAGGATCCAGGAATGTCTCTACAATTGCACAACAATCGAAAACTTTATCGGTGGATGATCAATTGGTGGCAATCATCAATATGAGTGCCGTCAACGAGACAGTCGCCCACGCGCAGGGCCTGCTGCAGGGTCTCAGCCCCTGGTACTCCGCCATCTTGCTTCCGCTTGCCCTGCTGCTGGTATTACAGCCGTGGACCACGTCAAAAAATGAGCCACCAAGCATGAGAGCGACTATACCCTATATCAGCAACGGGTATCAATTCCTGGCAAATAAGCCCCTATTCTTTAAGCGGCTCGAGTAAGAAAACTCTCAAATCATATACATCTCCCAATGGCTCATCCACGTTCATCAATCTCACGACTTACACAGGAAGGCTTTCAAAAAAGCCAGCATCATCAAATTTAACCTCGGCCCCAAGATTGCCTACATGGTCTCCGGGGCTAACAACATCCAGAACTTGTTCAGATCCGGGCAAGGGATCAGCGATGACACCATGCTGCTCACCGCCGCAGAGTATGTTTGGGACCTGTCTCGGGAGGACCTCGACAAGTTGAAAGGCGACAGGAGCGGCCGCTCCAAAGTCCCCAAGTCTGGATACGAACATGTGCCGTACCATGAGCGGTACTGGTGAGTAAAACACCCCAAAAACCATATCTGCATATGAAGGCTGTCGATTGACGGGTTTTCATCACTCAGGGCTCTCCATCATGACGTATACGAGAAATACCTCTCAAGCAAGGAGTTCTCGGACGCATCAGCGAATAAGTACTTCGAAGTCTTCTCCGAGAGGCTGAACAGCAAGTTCCCCATAGGTGGCGATTGGACGACGCTCTCCCTCAGCGACATGTTCCGGGTCGACATGGCACACTGCGCCATAACAACGCTCATGGGCGAGAAAATCCTGGAGCTGAACCCGGGCTTCGTCGACAAGTACTGGGTCTTCGAGCGGTACCTAGCCGAGTTTCTCATTGGCTTGCCTAAGTGGCTCAACCCCCGGCCGTACCGGGCCCGTGACGATATGACGGTCATGACGCTGCGGTGGGCCCGGGCGGCGTGGGACAACTTCGACTGGAACGGGCCGGACGCGGACGCGTCTTGGGATCCGTACTTCGGGTCCCGGGTCATGCGCGAGGTCTCGCGGTGGTGGACTGAGAACTTTGCCTTCGAGGGGCAATCTGGGTTCTTCGCCACTCTTTTGTTGGCGTAAGTTTTTTTTTAAGAGCCCCTGACTCCTGGAGCTACCCCTTTTTCATCAGCTCGCCTGATACTGATATCTCGCTATGATTGTAGACAAAACTCCAATACGATCCCCGCGTGCATGTGGGCGATGCTGCACCTGATCGAAGACCCGGAGCTCTACCAGGCCGTCCGGGACGAAGTCGCCACCGCCATCACGGCCGACCCGGCCACGGGCGCGCCCACGCTGGACCCGCAGGCGATCGGCGCCCTGCCGCTCCTCAACGCGCTGTACATGGAGACGCTGCGATTCCACGTGACGTTCAACATCATGCGCGAGGTCTCCGAGGACACCCGACTGGACGGGTACGACCTGCGCAAGGGCGCGTGGCTGCAGGCGTCGACGCAGATCGCGCACCACGACGAGTCCCTATGGGCGCGCGACGGCCACCCGGCCTCGGAGTTCTGGGTCGGCCGCTTCCTCGAGTACGAGGACAGGACGGAGGTGGTGGATGAGGCGAGCGGGGAGGAGAAGACGACGCGCGTGCCCAGGTTTAACGGGATTACTCGGCCAGGGTCCTGGTTTCCTTACGGTAAGCAGCATCGCCCGGTGTCTAGTCACACCCTTTTCCTTTCGTCTTGCCTTATTATTCCAACTTGAACATCGTGTATCTGTCGACCGAGGCTAACTTGAATCCCTATTATGATAGGTGGTGGAGCCGCCATGTGCCCAGGCCGTCAGTTCGCTAGGTTGGAGATCCTAGTCACAGTGGCCCTGCTCGTCTCAAAGTTCGATATCGAGTTCCTCGAGTGGACGTTCAAGGATGGACGCAAATCAGACCGCCCGGGCCGACCTGACGAATCAGAACTGGGCTCCGGCGTCCTCAAGCCGGATCGGGACATGAAGGTTCGCTGGAAGAGGCTCTGGTAGAAGCCCGCAGCCGAAGTTTGGAGTCTAATACGGTACATCGCTGAGAAGGAAATTGGCTGTCTCTGGACGATGCTCCCATAGTTGAATGCAAGAAATATCCACACATGAGTACTCGCCTACCGGTGATGAATCTGCCGCATCACGCTCAAAAATTGAAACATGCGTACTATAATGTTACGTACGGACGATCGCAAAAGCTTCAAACAGAAAAGCCACGTTTTTTCCTTCATCAAAGCGAAACGGTAGATAATGTGTTCATAAAAGATCTCATTATATAATCGAAGTAATGTGGTTATGTCTTGTCTAGCTTAGAAGCGGGTGAAAGGCAGCCACTTGCCCCTCAAGGTGATGTTCACCCAACTAGTTACACATTGTCAGTAGTTAAACTTGGATGAAACGGGGGCTTGAATCGAGATGAACGGAAAAGGGCGGTTTTTGTTTTGTTGGCAGGGGAAGGAGTGGAACAAAGAGAACTTACGCAACGCCATCCTGGTCCACCTCCTTCTCGACCTTGGACGAGAACGCAATGGCGCTCATGATGCCGTCGCCGAACTTCTCGTTCATGACGGCCTTGAAGGCGTAGCCGTAGTTCTGGACGATCTCGTAGAGGCGGTAGATGAGGGGCTCGACGGGCGGCATGGGCCCCGCCCGGCCGCGGTCCGGGAAGCCGCCCATCGACTTCTCGAGCTCGGCGCGCTCGACGCCCAGTAGGGACGAGAGGCGCGTGATGTCCTCGGCCGAGGCCTGCGCCTGCCCGTAGAACAGGGCCGCGACGGCGACCTCGCCCCGGCCCAGCTCCTGCGCGATCTTCTCGAAGGAGAGCTGCTTCGTCGCCTTGGCGTCGAAGAGGGTCTTGGAGTAGACGGGAAGACGGTCGACGATGGTCGACTGTGTATACAATTGTAAGCTCAAGTGTCACTTTTCTTCGCATTCGTCTCTTATATTTCTCTTTATGCTCACACGCTAGGGAGAGGGGTTAGGCTGGGCCGAGGGGAACACTTACATCGAGAGTAGCGATCTTCGAGGTGTCCGACATTGTGAATTAGGTGACGATGATACAGTGCTTAGTATATACAGTAGTCGATATTTTTGTCTTATGCACACAAGAGTGATATATCCAAGTTTAAATAGAGTAGGATTGATCTGATCTTATAGTAACTGTACAGATCCCTCATCCATGCAAGTCTCCAATGTTTCCGTTCCCCCACGACGCGGCATTTGACCCAGCTGAACGTCATGCATACTTCCTTCCCCGCCTTTATGGTGCGGAGATAGGCCGGGATCTCGGGATTGGCAAGATCTATTGACGCCTTTTCTGATTTGCGATCCTACATCATAGCTGTGCTTTCGGCATTGTACTTTAGGTAGCCTATTCCCGTCGCATTTTTCGAGAATGCCTCTACAATAGTATTGGGTCAATAGTCAAGTTGTGCTCTAGTAGCAGTGTAGCATCTTTCCGGGTACCACCACATGATCACCGTCGACCTGGAGGGCTTACATGAACACGGATTCAGAATCCGAGAGATACTCGAGAATTAATTCATCAGTTGCCAAAATACCGTGAAACAGAACATACACGCCGTCGGCGTGCTGGAGTTCTACCCAGAGGCATACCAATCACGAAACAGACCCTGACCCTGGTATCTCAACGGCCTGCTTACAGTACCATAGTCCACCTGACCGCGTTGCTCCTCATCATGGCCAAGATCCCGAGCGTCAGATACTTCTCGTCCACCAGGTTGAGCCCGCCGTAGGTATCGCGCAGCTCATCACAGAACATCTGCAGCGCCCAGCGGGTCTCGGCCGCCGCCGCCTGGGGCTTCCTACGCAGGCCCAGCTGGCCCAAAACGCTGTGAACGTCCCGATCGAGGCCGGGCTCGATCATCTTGGGCGTGCTGGTGAGCTTGCGATACCATTCTGGCATGATCTGGCTCGTCGTCTCGGGCCGGCTCCGGTACTCTTCGAACGAGAAGAACGTCGCGAGTTCCTCCTCGCTCAGCGCGTCCCACGTCGCGCTTTTCGCGGCCTTGTAGTCGTCGGCGTCGCGGTGGAGGTGGCGGAGACGCCTAAGGCGGTCCGCGACGGTCGTTTCTTCGTAAAAGGCCTTCCGGTAGTCGGCGAACTGTTGTTCCTCGGCGGCGAGCCATTTTTTGATGATGGCCTGAGGCGACCCAGAGTTTTCGTCACTCAGGTCTTCGCGGAACATCTGCAAAGATACGATGGGGTTACGCACGCCCAGTCCACCGAGCTGAGATGGAAGGAATATGAAAGCGTTAGGAACGCCAGTGATCCCAAATCGTTCCTCCATCTTCGCTTTCAGGTACTGAACAACATTGCCCGGCTCAGCTGTATCCTGGCTCCCATTACCCTGCCCGTTTGACGGACTGAATAGCGAAGCTTGCATCCGCTGATATGTTTCGAGAATGCTGTCGATATGTTTGGTTCCGAAGCAGAAGGCAGGCTCGCCAAACGTGTGACTGAAGAAACGTCCAATGCAGCTGTTCCACGTTTGAACCCAGCTCAGAATGCTATCACAGGCAGCAAGCTGCTTCCCCAGCTGAGCGACATGGATATCGACTTGTTTCTGGTCAATAATCCATTCGCCACTCTTGGGGTCCAGCAGCAAGTGACCGATCTCGACAGGGCCCGTTGGTAACACTGACTCGACCTCAGGATCCCGAGATTCTCCCTCATTCACCAGATATACGGATCCCGTCTTGTGGTCATTGAATTCGAGGCCCATGGCTTTGGCGAATTGTTGCATCGCTTTCCATGCCGTGGCGCAGTCGGAAGGCCGTCCGGCAAGGAAGAGATCGTCATGAAGCCTATATAAGAGCAACCCTGACTCCTTATTTACCACAATGTCCATGGCAAACAGGACGAGCTCGCCCATGAATTTCTCAGTTGCATGAGCCATGGGCACACCGCGCCGGCGGATTTGGGGGCCTTTGGGTTCTGCCCCGTCGGTAGCCGGGTTGAGGTTGAGAGGGGCCTCCAGAACCTTCCGGTAAAAGTCGATGAGCTTTTCGGAGAACCCGAAGAAACGCATCACCGCAAAAATGGTAGAGTGCGGAAGCCCAGTGGCGTACCATTGTAGGTCTGACTGCAGAACCACGGCATCCCCATGCTGGGCCTGGCTGAGGAGCGTTTCTGTGGCAATCGTACGAAGCAAATCTTGTTTGATGTTATGGAAAGGGCCCTTCTCGGTTCCGTCGTCGTCTGGGACACCATCATACGAGCCAGAGCCGAGCGAATCAACTGTCTTCGGCAGCTGCGACAGCAAGAACTGGTCAATGTAGCGACTTCTGCGCTCTTGGTGGACACTTCTAGATGGGTGGAACTTTTCATTCAGGTAATATTCTCGTCGCAGTCGTTCGGTTTTGTCTGGCTCGGGTCCTGATGTCCATTTCCAATTCGGCGCGTATCTCACAAACTCCGTGAGATGCTCTCTCGTGAGATTGCAACAGCGAATCCCAACAAACTCGACGAATATGGCTTGGAGAACGTCCTCGTCCATCCAGATCCGGTACTTGCCGTTCAGCTGCTGGCGAGGAAGCACCGGGATCCCATCCTCTCCGGCCTGCCACTGCCACAAGTCGAAGTCGGCATAACGCATGTTCAGAACGTCGCCGATCTCTTTGAGGGCAGCCTCGTTATCAAGGAAATCTCGCAGAGTAGCCTGTTTCTCGTCGGAAAGAAGATCCTCGGCCAGGAGTCCTCGTAGACACCACTTGAGACAGGTGGAGTCAAAGGGGTTTTTCTCGTCCATGACCTCGTCACCAGACTTCTGCATCCGCTCGCGCAGCTTTTGTAGATCCTTCATTGCCCCATCGTCATTGAAAAGTTCCGCCATGAACATGTCGATCTCGACCTCGTCCGTCTCAAGGGGCTCGAAAACGACACGCTCGAACTTGTCGCATAGTTCTTGCAGCCGTTCCTTTTGGCGATCAACGACTTCGAACGAGTCATCATCCGCAATAGGGGCGGCCTGTTGGCTCATTGGCGCCGTCGGCTTCATCCACTCAGTCACCAACCTGGTGTACAAGTAGGCCAGGCCAAGTTTTCGGGACTGGACCTCGAGCTTGGACCTGAGCAGCTCCTCCCAGCCTTTCAGCATGTCGGCTGGCACCGACGCATCGTACCGCGCTTGTTGGAGCCAGTGCTTGATGTTCTTGACCTTGTTATCGTGCAGGGGCTCTGGGTAGACGTCGTTCAAGCCCTGCAACAGGGCAGCAATGCGCTTCCGAGGATCATTAGGGAACTGATCTGCCTTGGTCAAGATGCCCTGCTTGGACTTCTCATATCGAGCCTGCTGTTTCTCAATCTCGCGGATCTTGGTGATGGAAATGGACTGCAGGGTACGTGACAGAACTGAGGCGGGTGGAGTCATCTTCTTATATGTAGGACTTGTGTATTCTTCTTGTACGTTTGAAGTTGAATCAGTGAACTAATGGACTTGCAAATGAAAAGAGAGAACAACGCCTTCTGGTTTATATACTCCTGGTAATATTCCCTTTCTTTTATATCATTGCTCTGCGAGAGCCTGATCGACATCTCTGCCTGGGCATCCAAGCTTCCCAAGAGAGCTGGTTGGGTTGAACGACCAAACGGTTCTGAGCTTGCAGGTGGGGTGCCTGTTCTGCCTAGAATGACCCTGGCTCGATGTGCTGTCATGTCTTGCCATTGTAACCTAGTAAACAAACCAGCCAGCTTCAAGATAGTGGGATGACAGGAAACACCCCACAAGTAGTAGTAGATAGTAGATCCACGGTAGGTCAGATGGGAATCGAAGGCAGATTATGAGCTAGGTTAACATCTTACTAAGATAACGTGAAGGTGAGGGTGAAGGTAAAGCTAACCGCGCCACCGAAACCTGGATTCGATGGAGGGGTAGTTTCATGCCCCGCTAAAGCCTATTGTCGACTTCGTGACGTTTTCCAAGTTTCTCCAACAGCGGCGCACTTTCCGTCGCAGTATGTCCTGGCCGTCATTGGCGAATCATCTCCTGTCCCGACCAACTGCTGCAACCTTGAGGTTCTTACTCAGCGCCCACTGGGAATGAACCCGGCGACGAGGAAACTATAACTACCTAATAGATATATTGGATGCGATAGACTACTGGTCCTGAGCCCGCCTTTATACTTGCTCTTTCCGTCGCAACCTACGGTTACGCAGTATATGCGCCAGTTGGAGCACAATGTCAAACTCGCATAACCCGGCCGCGCCGGCCGAAACCCACGAAGGTGACACACTCTCTTTTTCTAGCGATGACGATACGAGAGCGGTCGAGGTGTGTCCTTCCTCTCTGATTTTACCCGATTGCGCCCAACCGACGAACAATTACCGAAGGTAGCCAGCCGCCTTACACAAACCCTGATGTTTTCTCTTCTAGGTGTCCTTTGATGAGGCCAGTCCGTATCGGAGGAAAAGCTCCATGGCGAACGGCGATACGTCGCGACCGCGCCTGAATCCGCCACTGAAGAAGACACAATGTCTCGTCCATCAGTTCCTCGAGAATGAGAGGTCGGGCCGTCAACACCGGGATGAGAGCCCCGAGGACGTTTCGCGAGAGACCGGGCTGGATCGCATGGTCGAACCCAAAGGAAAAACCCACCAACAACATCATCACCACCACAAAGGCAAGAAACAGCCTTTCATCGAACCAGACAGCGCCGAGTGTTCAGACGCAGGTCAGGCAGACGAGCAGTCCTGGAAAATGGCTGTTACCACGCCTCATGAAGAGCTGGACCTATCCGCCGAAAACCACGAAGTGCACAGCAGCCGTCTGCTTACGAAGAAGCAATTAGGGGAGATGGCGTGGGGTGTGAGAGAGTTGAGTAGGCGTCTAGGAAGTGTCCGACTCAAGTTTGAAGCGCGCTCCATCTTCATCTTGACGAAGGTCTTCGATGCCGAATTGGTTCCCAAGACGAGAGAGGTCACGAAATGGCTGTTGAGCAAAGAAAGGGGTGTCCAGTATACCGTCTGGTTACAAGACAACTTTAAAGAGAACAAAAGATTCGATATGAAAGGACTGCTCGAGGAAGTCAGACAGGAATACATCGAAGCTGGGGACTTGGAACCAGATGCGCCCATCAGCACAATAGAGAAACGGGTTCGCTTCTGGAACGAGAACATGTGCCGCACGAGGCCGCACACCTTCGACCTTGTCATTACGCTGGGAGGCGACGGGACAGTACTCTATGCCAGTTGGCTGTTCCAGAGGATCGTGCCCCCGGTTATCAGTTTCGCTCTGGGTAGCCTAGGGTTCCTCACAAAGTTCGACTTTGCTGAGCATGAAAACATCCTCACGACGGCACTCAAGCATGGCGTCACGGTCAGCCTCCGGTTACGGTTCGAAGGTACTATTATGAGGAGTCAGAAACGGCGCGCTCCGGAAGGCCAAGACCAAGACTCAATAAGCGATCTCGAGGCCCTCCAGCAGAGGGATCTTGTCGAGGAGCTCATCGGCGAAGAAAAGGATGATGACCACACGCATCGACCGGATGGCACGTACGAAATCCTCAACGAGATTGTTGTTGACAGAGGCCCCAACCCAAGTAAGCACACGCTTCTTTAGTTGCTAAAGAATCATGGTTTTGACTAACCTGCCACAGCCATGTCGTATACTGAAGTTTTCGCGGATGACGAGCACTTCACTTCCATCTTAGCTGATGGAGTATGTATTTCGACGCCCACGGGGTCCACTGCGTACAACTTAGCAGCCGGAGGCTCACTATGTCATCCGGAGAACCCCGTGATGCTACTAACCTCCATCTGTGCGCATACGCTGTCTTTCCGGCCCGTCATCCTGCCCGACACCATCGTGCTGCGCATAGGAGTGCCCTACGACGCGCGGACGAACTCATGGGCCAGCTTCGACGGGCGGGAGCGGCTCGAGCTCTTCCCTGGTGACTATGTGACGATCAGCGCCAGCAGGTTCCCCTTCGCCTCGTGTATGCCCCAGGGTCGTCGAGGCGAAGATTGGGTGAACAGCATCAGCGGCAAGCTCGGCTGGAACACGCGTCAGAAGCAGAAGAACGAGGGCTACCAGAAATGGGATAAATGATCATCATGAGAAACGAATCATTACAGTGGGCGTTATGCTGGGACTAGATCTTACCTCGGGAGTGTCGATGTAACAAACGCAGGGTCTTAATCGTCATGCACTCGCAGGCGAGGCAATCTATTTCGGGATCTATTCGATGCTGTGTCACGCTATGTTCTACGTCAATGGATGACTTACTCAGAAGAGGGAATTTTGGAGTTCATCTGATGCTCGCAATTCCATTCGGTTCGTGAAGAGATACGTGTACGTGAGGGCGTTCGGCCCCAGCCGTATACGGCTGCTGTACTCCGTATATTCTGTAGCTATAGTAAGTCGTTGCGAATGATCTAGCCGCACGAGGTGAGCGACGGCGCAAACCTTATCTTGGCTTGGGGACAAAGCCATTGACTCATCATCTGGGCGTCGACAGGGCAGATACCGTGTACGACGTGCATTGTACAACTGGTACATCTCTACTACATATCAACGTCGTACAGTAGTGTTGCTAGTTAGGCGGGAGCGGCCGGGTAGTCAAACTTTCTTCAGAATAACGAAGCTTGGCTTGATTCCATCTTGACCTGAGTCGTGCGGACCTACAGTACCTAATACGTTCACACAGCTTCCTTCTTCCTATACTGCAAGATGGAAGAAACGACTATATCATAAGGGGCAAAAGAAACCCAGTCTCTCTCCCTCGTTCCTCCGTCGGCCGATCGGGAGGCCGGCCGGTTGGCTTATGCACACACATGCAGCTGCGCCCATCGCAGCCAAAAGAGGAAATCCGTCTACACCGTCATTGGCTCCGCTTTGCGTCCCCGTCGCCCCCTTGCTTGTCGACGTTTCACATTCCAGAAAACCTGTCTCTCTCTCTCGGTCGATCAATCACAAGTGCCACGGCGCATTAAACACGCACCCTGTCAACGTTTCTATGCGTTTTTATAATAGTATCTTTTGTTCTAGCGGGAGCGCCATCACCGGTCTTTTCTTTTTCTTGGCCCTTTCTTTTCGTCTCATGAGAGAGAAAAAGAGGGGGCCGTCCTAGACAGCTGGGGAACGAAGGAAAATGTTTCCTGTCTCGCGTCTTCTTCCCTGTCCCCATAACTGAGTAGCCTGTCCAGGTAGGTAGAGTAGGTGAACTCAGTCAATTCGGGGTTTTCGGTGCGTAGTCCGATCCGATGTTTCACAACAACCGTGTCTATACGGGTCTTGGCACTCGTCTGAGTCGAGTGTCAAGCGATGTTATTTTTGCACAAAGGGGAGGAAAGAGAGACAGAGATGCCTTTACGCCTACCAGAATTCATATTCATCGATAATGGACATGTTCTTGTTCACACTGTACACGTTCCTATAGCCTTGTACAAGGGCATTGACGCCCATTTTTAACGCACTTGCAAGACTACGTAGCCATGGCGTTACTTAGACGAGGTTGGCCAAGTACTTGGTCAGGCAAGTGTCTTCCGGAAAATCACTGGTTCATTTTGTTCGCGAGATATGATAAAAAACAGGTGCCGAAGCTCGTTTGTACTATTTTTGTAGTAGGAGATGATCGCTCTATGATGTAAACAGATGGCCGTAGCAGCCCAAAACTTGCACGCCTCAAATTAACATAACCACCACCCCGGAATTGCCTCTGCGTTTTCCTGTTGGGCGGGAGGTGTCGTAATGCGTAGTAAAACAATCGCCTTTGTCCAAATGCTTGCAACTCCCTTTTGCCCATGTGTGTGATCTCCAGTTTCCTCTCCGTCGCGCAAAGGCCGTTTCCCTTTCCTTTTTGTTCAAATCCCAGTGTTTCCCTCCCAAGTGGTATCATCGGACATGTTGTAGTACATAGTTCGCTAGGTTCGCAATTGGACGGTTCGTGGCGGACCGGAAAGAAGGGGTCGTTTTTGGAGCGATTAATCGAATGTAGTAAAAAATTCTTATTATCCATAGTCAGGTTCCCATTCCCAAATCCGTTTTCTTTTTTTACTCGGCGTCTTCGGATGTCTCGACGAAGGTCATGGTAAGGCCCTGAGGGTCGTCGACGTTGAGGTTGATCGAGTCAATGCTGGTCGATGTCGTCGTCTCGCGCTTGTTGTCCTCATCCCTCTTCAGCATCGAGGCAGCGACAGCCGGGACCGACTTGATGTCGCGTGTCTCAGACTTCGTTGTCTGCAACTCTGTTAGTTAGAAAACATACTTGTCAGCAAGGCTGTACTTTTACTCGAAACTGAGTAGCTTTGTGGAATGGATTTTGGACTTACCAGCAGGGACGCCACGGCGGACGTACATGGTAGTGACCTTTGTGCGACGACGAGGCTGGGTAGACTCCTCCTCGCTGCGCTTGCCCATAGCTTGGGCGGTAGAGGCATCCGCAGCAGCGGCTGAAACACCGGCAGAAGCGGCGCCCTGAGCCTTAGCAGCAGCACCCGCAGCCTTGGCAGCGGCACCACCAGCAGGGCGGTTGTCGACAATAATACCGACACCAGCACCCTCCTTACCGGTACCGAGCTGGACGATGGGACCTTTGACAAGGGCAGCCTCGGCGTACTTCAGGGCGCGGTCGAATCCGGCAAGGTCACGCTTCTCAGGGGCGGTATCCCTGGGGGCGATCTCCTTGCCCATTCCTTGGAGAGTTGAGATGGAGGAGGCTGGAGCTACAGGGTCAGTACATGGTGGGGGACACTTTTGGAGATGTGGAATCTATGGCATACCTTGGTCTTGAAGAGTGGCATCGCTAGTGGCGATGGAGGTGTCCGGAGTGGCAGCAACCTCGGGAGCAGGGGTGCTGGGCTTGGCGGCAGCGGGAGCAGCAGCAGCAGCGCTCTGGCCCTCGGTCTTAGAAGATTGGGCAGGCGCGGAAGCAGCCTGGGAGCCAGCTTGCGAGGCGGGAGCAGCAGCGCCAGCGGTCTTGGCGGCACCACCACCGGCAGCGTTCTGCTGAGCAGCGCCCTCCAGAGTCGTGAAGAGCTTGGATACATCTTGGCCACCACCGAAGGATATTTCACCATCACCGACTACCCTGTTATTGAGTTAGCTCAAGTCGAAGACGAAAAAGGGGGTTGGCTTGGTAGGGCTACGTACAAAGCAGGCGAGTAGGCACCAAGGTTGATGTTCAAGGGGAGGGCGTAGACCGAGGCGAAGAAGCCGGCGGCGGCGACGAGGCGGTAGCTGACCATGTTGGCGGTTAGTTGGGTGGAGGGGTTGTTGTGGAGGTGATGAAGTTTTATTTGGGTAGATTAATAGAGTGACTAATAGTATAAACAAGCGACCAGCGGCGACCAGCGTAGATGAAAACGGGCGAAAGAAAGAAAAGGAATGGAGTATTGATTTTCTGGGACCTGAGCACAGCTGGTTGAAGACAAAAGAGTCAAAAGTCGAGATGCCGAGCTGGCCTTCATATATGCCAATGAGTCGCCTCACGAGGAGGAGCGAGCATCTCGTCTCCCCCCTTCCACCTCGCCCCTGTGATGGGGAGGCTAGAACCTTGCAGACAAGGTATACCATGCTCAACACGGAAGGCACATGGTCCCGACCGCCAAGGCGTTTCTATCGCGAGATAAAAATATCTCCAAGCTGGACTGGCGAAGACTGGCGAAGACTCAAGAGACTGGAGGACATAGCCTAGACGTCAAGGTGCGTAATGGAGAAGCTGGAGCCAGTGACCCCGGTTGACGACCCCGGTTGACAACCCCTGTTTATCGGTCAGGCCAAGCAAGTCAAACGGTGCTTGGCCGTGAAACAGCGAGTCATCGTCGAGGGCGGCGAAGAGAGTCAAGATTTTCGCGAGATAGTCGAGATGAGGGCGGGCCTAGTGCAGCTGAGGTTACCATGAGGCTCTTGGCTGAAGATGCCAAGCCAGCTAGGTCCCGTCGAAGCGTCAATGCGGCCGGCGCAGTCACAGTAGAAAATGGATGGAACACCCTTACCAACGGTAGCAGCAGTGGTAAGAAACAGTGCTGTAAGGTGTGTGAGACACGTTCCATTGCCCATGTGGGTCAAGCACTACTGTAACCTGCCAAGGCCAAGAGCACTTGGTCAACGGTGGGAACCATCCTGGAACCATCCTAGAACCATCGTAGCCACGGCCGAATGCTGGGCTACGCTGGGCCTAGCAGAAGCCTAGTGCTGTCCCCCGCGCCCAGACACAACAAGCAAAGATGCGAAGCTTTCTAGGCACTTGCCTGTGGCCCCACAGCCAGGCCCCATAATCTAGACCGCTGCCTCCGCAAACGAATTGTATGCCCGTATAAGGAGCTGGGGATATCGGCTATAAGTCGTAGTGGTATAGCTTTGCCAAGACCAGTAGAGCGACGCTGATGTTTTGGATCAAGAAACTTATCAGAGTCGCTGTTATCCGCCTAGCTTGAGGTATCAGACGAGACGGGGTTGACTGAAGAAACGACTCTTGCCATTGGCCAATGCTACAATAATGTCCCTCAAGAGGAACACTGAGCGGGATGCGCCTAGCAAAACGGCCTAGTCTGGTCAACATATGTCAGTTCCATTCGTTAGTAGTGGCGTTTTGCGTCAGCTTCTGCACCTCCAGGTCAAATGAGTAAGTAGCCCCCTTGCGGAGGCGAGGGCGCTGAGCTGCTCGTGTACGACTTCTCTAGAACATCAAATAACGCATAGTTTTGGCATCTTGGCTAAACAGAGTCTTCGGACGACACTAGATTGTTTCCGCCGGTGTGCAGTGTCGACAAACTCAGCTGGGCGCGGCAAACACTGCTGGATCGCATGCTCATGTCTTCTGTGCGCTCGACGTCGCAGTTTTTGACAGTTTGCCCAGCTGCCCAGCAATTAGATCGCGGGTAGGACGGAATACTCAAGAGAGTGACGACTTGGCAATCCTACATAAGATCGTTAAACTTCGATGTCATAAGCTTGTGAAGCTTATCAACCATAGTCGTTTAGGTTTATGCTTGAAGTGCTATGCAGCCAAGTAAATCCCGCAGCACAGGGCGAACCACACAAAATGTGACCCAGCAGAGAGGACACACATAAATCCCACTGCTATCTGGCCTATGATTCGCGATATCAGTGTCTAATAGTCTAACGTGACGTTTCAAGAGGACCGCGTGCCAAGATGGAAACAAGGTGGCCCGGCGGCGGCCAACAGCCAGACGGACAGCGGCGAACGTTAGGGAACTTCAAGTAATACCGGTACGTGTAGTAGGTAGATTTCGATAGACCTGTGTGCAAAATCCTTGCACTGCTTGTGCCTCTGCTCCCCGTCATTTTGTTCTGCGACCATTTCCCTCTTGGCAGCTACCAAAGAGGGGGGTACGATGAAGCATTAGAATCATGAGTAGCGCAGTGCTAGTAAGTAAGCAGAAATGATGTGCCCTCGTGCGCGGGAGCAAAAAGGGGGGAGAAGGTCGAAATGTTTCGAGTCCAATGCTTCAGATTGGTATGGGGAAACGCTTTGGGTGCAATGTGACGGTGACATGGGGCTGGGACTAGAGCTTAGTTGGTGCACCATCTCCGAGAGAGCGATGGCGTCGGTGCTTGTCTTTACCCGCTCGAG
Source organism: Apiospora malaysiana (assembly GCA_006508115.1). Classification (NCBI taxonomy): domain Eukaryota; kingdom Fungi; phylum Ascomycota; class Sordariomycetes; order Amphisphaeriales; family Apiosporaceae; genus Apiospora; species Apiospora malaysiana. Next base: position 1,039,895 of record QUSE01000041.1, on the reverse strand, counting down.
GAATGGTCTCAGGGTCCCTTGGGTCCGCGCCCCCGGCGGCTTAGTTGTAGAGGTTAGTCAGGAACCGCCGGAGACTTACTTACGTTGGGTATCATTGAGTGAAAGAAGTCTAGATTTCCAAGAAGCAAAAGAGTTGTTCAAACCCCAATTGCCGTCTTCAGAAATCCAGCTCGATCTAGCGCCAAACTTCAAGTTCAATCTTGGCAAAGGAGGCATGGCCCGGAAGGGAAGGAAGTTTCAACGCTTGTAATATCAAGACTTCAAAGTACGGAAACCTCTCCGAAACCAGGATGCGCTTTCCCTACTGGTACGCTCTGTCCTGCACCAAACTTGAAGGTTGCCATCCTCCCTCCTCTTTCTTCAATCTTCATCAAGGACGGTAGTTTTCAATGAGAAGCCAAGGAAACCATGCAGGAACAGCCAGACAGCAGTGTTGATCGGGTTCTGCCATCTGCGAATAGGCATCATCCAATGGTCAATTGGAGGCGAGCTAAAGGCCCTTGACGTCGAAATGCTTGGCCGACATCACTTGTCAGCACTAGCGGGTGAGCTTTAGGCAGAAGGCAGCAGGCGCAGCAGCACCAACATAACGTGACAGGCGAAATCAACATCGTCAGTCCTCTCTTCCATCAATCCATCACATCGCACTCCTTAATTGCGTGCAATTTGTCTTTGATTCGCGTGTTATGAGCCCCAATTGATTGATTCGGGGTTAAATCTTGAAACGATGGCGGGCATCTCTGGGGAGAAGTGCGCGCTTGTCGACACGGACGCTAGCCCACCGACACCTGGACGACAGCCTGGACGACAGCCTGGACGCCCGAACTCTGCATCGTGGCTACTGAAGTTGATGATTGCGCTCGGCGTTGTCTGGTACTTCGGACCATGGCGTTATGCAGCAGCACCTCTTGACAATATCAAGCCTTTGAATTCAAACACAGGAGACAGTATCTGGAGCCAAGTAAGCAGAACAAGCCTTTTTGTTGCAAGACTCTTCAGGTTCTTGCTCTTCCCTCGTCAAATGTTCCCATCGTATAGTCACTGAATGCGGGGTGTGTGCATGTAGATTGAACCCAGTGAAAAGCTTGAATGGCATCCATGCTTTTATGGCGGGAAGCGATGCGCTCGTCTGACGGTGCCGATGGACTACCATCGCCCGTTGAACGAATCGGCCAAGCACCCCAAGGTCCATATCGCGTTGGTCCTGATCCCTGGCCACAACCGCACCGATGACCCCATGTCGTATGGCGAGTCACCTCTTCTTTTGAATCCGGTAGGTTTTCGCGGGATGCTACCCCGAGTGTTACCGATCGTAAACTCAAGCACAAACTAGGGAGGACCCGGCGGCAGCGGTGCCAACTTTGCGCTTCTTGAAGGCCAAATAATTCAAGGCGTCGTCGGAACGGAACACGATGTTATCGGTTTCGACCCGAGAGGAATCGGTAAGAGGCCTCCTACCCGGATATATGGGGAGGGAATCCTATGCGGTTGGATCGCGTTCATGCTAATGGGTTGCAATTCGGATATCAGGCGCAACTACCCCTAAAGCTGACTGTTTCGCCGCCGATGACTGGAACGGAGTCGATGGCCAGAACATGGGCCTCATGAACAGGGTCACGTGGGACGTTTCTGGTCATGATGTTGGCCTTGTCAACTCGAGTAACGTAGCTCTGTCCAAGCTCGATGTTCGCGCCCGCGCTCTCGCCAAGCTCTGCCAGCAAGTTTCGGACGAAAGCGGCGATGACAGCATCTTCCAGTACAGCAGCACGCCCAATGTGGCCAGAGACATGCTTTCCATCGTCCACGCCTGGGACGCATGGAGGGATTCGGCTGCTGAGACTGCCAAGGCTGCCCAGCCCCATCCGGAATCGGATGAGATGAACTCTAATCAGGACCAGTCACCTCAGAGTACCAAGGGCAAGCTGGTCTACTGGGGGTTCAGCTACGGCACCCTGCTCGGCGCAACATTTGCCGCCATGTTCCCGGACTCGGTTGGCCGTGTGATGCTGGATGGTGTTGTAGACGCCGATCACTATGGTAAGCATTGATAAATCTCGCTTGCTCCTTTCCAGCCTGGACGGCCAACTGACTAAACTCTCATCAGTGGGGCCTGTTTGGAGGGACTCCATCGTCGATTCCGATGCCATCTTCGATAAGTTCTTCAGCTTCTGTGTTGGGGCTGAAGAGAAATGCGCCTTTTACCAAAGAGGCGATACGCAAGAGGATATCAGAAACCGCTATGATGGCCTTATAGCGAGTCTCCTGAAGGAACCCAGGATCGTGACCAGCGTAGGAGGCAACATGCCTGTGATACTGACGGCCGGTGATATACGAATGGTTCTTTTCCAAGCTCTGTACTCGCCAATCCACGCGTATCCTGGGATTGCGCTTATGCTACAGACGATCTACACGGACCAAGGGTTGGAAAGGCTCGTTAGTCCACTGATCATGGGCAGCCTGTGCTCGGGCGTCCGGTTGCCTGTGTGGCCTGATGACGCCCAAAAGGCCGTCATGTGCAGCGACAAGCGCTACAAGCTCAACGAGACCGTCCCCGAGTTGGAGAAGCTTTTCGTGGACATGTCCTCGATTTCGTCCTTTTCCGACGTCTGGATGGGCCTGATGATGGGCTGCAACGACTGGACCATCGAGGCGAAAGACCCCCCGATGGACTGGGACGACCACCCGGCGCGCAAGCCGGCTCCTATCAACACCAGCTTTCCTCTCCTGTTTCTAACCAACCACCTAGACCCAGTCACCCCCCTCTACGCAGCCGAGAAAATGACGCGCAGGTTCTCAGGCGCGAGCCTCGTAGAACAGACGGACGGCATGGGGCACTGCACCATGTCGTGTAGCTCCATGTGCACCATCCGGCACATTCGCGCGTACATCAACGAGGGTAAGGTGCCCCGCGTGCCCGATTTTGACAACTCGGATTCCTCCAAGAGGTGGGAGACGTGTGAGTGTCAGGAGAAGCCCTGGAACTCGGCCTTCCCCCTTGACGCCGCTGGGCTTGAGGGGCAGAAGACGCTAGGGGGCGAGAATTTGAACGGCGACGAAACTCTTCTGGAGGGTCTCTCGGTTGACGAAGTGTATATGATGCGCAGCTGGAGCCAGTTCGGCCGCAGCTTCGCGGAGCACAAAATGAATGCCCAGTTTGGGCAATACCAGAAGCTCAAGCGAACGGTGCTGGGTTTGCCTGAGTGGGCGCCAGCAATGCAACAGGAGAAGTGTTCTGCTCGCCAGAACGTTCACTGATCAGATTACACTGCCTTGGTGTAACAGTGGGTTTCGGTTTTTCAGCAATGCACTACAGTAGCTAGTATGTAGCCACCATTCGCATCAGTGGCTTCCAGTAAACGACAGATTGACTCCCATTGCAAACCATTGTATGTAAGAGAGAGGAAATGTGACTGCAAAATCCTTGCCGTAGAAAGTCTTGCCAATACCGTGGAGCATGACCATCACCTCATCCGTCGGCCTCCATCGTTGATGTACGGAAACGTGCATGCCCGAGACAAGGTATCACTACATCCCGCGTTCTCGCAGCCCACGTAATTGTCTTAGCCGCTCACCTCACTCGTCCCCTAGTTCTTACAATGAAAAAGTGCGCATGTCTAGTGGCGCATGAGAGTCGGAGAGGTAATCGGAGAAGTAGCACTTAGCATACAGAAAGAAGACCGAGAATATCCTGGCAAATCACGCTTTATATTTGCCAGTACCAATTACTAAGAATTTTGTTTCAAAACACTCTTCTGGAACTGCGACTTGTTTTCTACCAAGTGTATCGATTTTCGAACGTGTGGGTTTTGCCAGTGACCCCTGGCTAGCAGCTGACGGCTAGCACGCTGCAAATAGGGGGTAGTGAATATATGGGAATAAACAAATTGCCAAGCGTGCAGACCTTGTCTCTACCCTCTTCATCATGTTGCATGCTGTTGGAACACATCAACAACTTCACCCTGTTTATACACTTCGGCAAGCCTCTGTGCCGTGGTGCTACGCTCACGCTTGCAGAGTGGAAGCATTTGCTGCAACTCAGCACGATCCTGTTCAGGCCCCCGGGTGGCGTCCGCCGGGTAGTCGAATCGGTAGACCCAGTTCACGTCCAGCTTCTTCTCATCCAGCATCCATCGCAGCGTCTCCACACCGCCGCCGCCGCCGGAAGGCCGCTCGATCACGGCCAGCACGAACATGTCGATGGTCACCGTCTCCGGCACCGAGAGCACGTCGCAGAGGTACTTGAATAAGTCGGGCGTGTCGCTGTTCTGCAGCGCCATGGCCGGCAGCGTGAGGCGGTTTGTCGGGTCCGTTACAAGGTCTGGCTGCGCCGCCCGCGCCGCCTCGAAATAGGCGATGCCGGTTTGAGTGCCCCTGCTTCGGGCCGCAGCCTCGGTCAGGGCTCTGGAAGGCTGTGACCACTTGGCCTTGATCAGTTCCGTCCAGACAACGAGAGAAAGATCTTCGGTGTTGTCGATGAGAGGCGAGCCCTCCATCCGGCAGAGGTTGGGATCTCGGGGCCGCGGCCCCGACCCCTGGAGCAGTGCAGTGACCACCGACCACCGCTTGCAGAAAACGGCCGTCACCACCATCGCCTGTCGGAACAGGGGCGATCGGATCACCTCGGCATGCTTCAGGGTCTTCGCCATCTTCTCCTACGCCAATGAGCTTTCGCCATGTGGCGCAGCGTATCCTACGCCCGAAACAGCAAGGAAAATGGTCATCAGATCCTCAACTGCGATCTGAAAGGGGAGGTAAGTCACATGTATGAATATCGCCCTACTCATCACAGAAAGATAATATACTAATGTCTCGGCACTAACTATGGATGGACTTTGCGACAGGGTCGGTCAGGCAGAGGGAGAATGCGGCGGCTAGCCAGCCCCAGCGACCTTCATCGAAGCATTTTCGAGCCATGGCGACAGGTTCGTCATCCTTTGTATGTGACACTCCATTGGGGCCAAAGTGTGCCAGACAGCGGCGGAGAAACTCGTCGAGGGTGATCCGGTGTTGGTTGGCTTCGCCGACTGTGTCCAGGAGGCAGCCAGTCACCCACCAGGGTGAGAGAGGATATCCAATCATTTTCGCGAAGGAAGAAAGTGGAGGTTCAATAAACTGCAGGAGGCTGCGTGGTGTCTGCGATACACGTTAAGATGTCAGTACCTATAATGTAGGCTTCCCCTCATGTCCTGCTCCTCTCTCTTTTCTAGGTCATCCCGTTCAGCAAGGTCAAATACGCAGTGTACCTAGGTAAAAGCTAGGCTAGGGATTGAGAGAGAGCCTCCAGCTAGGGTGATGCGATCTTTACCATCTGCATCCAAGTCAGAGACACCCTACTGAATTCTAGGAACCCCGTCCGCTCTCCTATACATAAGTAAGCAGCAGAGAGCTATGTTACGAACAGGGGAACGGAATTTAGACGATGCTGGGGAGCTTGGCCGGTTTCCCCATGCCATCCAGCCTTCTAAGGCGGCCATCCGCCAATCACCTTCCCCCACAACAACAGTGAGTAGGGAGTGGGTCCAGCTGGGAGCACCGCCCCTGCCGCCGACACTCCCAACAGAGGACTATCAACCATTCAGACACCAGATCGAATCACACCCCTCGCAACCGTTGGCTTTCTTGAACAGAGAGGCGATGCAGAACCGCATGTTATCGGAGTCATCGCCATGCTCAGCCTTAACCATACCCAGCCCAGCCCAGCCCAGCCCAGCCCAGCCCAGCCAGGCTTCCCATATGTATCATGTCAGCACCCAAGGTTTTCTTCCAAAACAAGGCCTCTATCAAGAACTTTCCGTATTTGCATACATACCGCAAAGCAGTAGCGAAGCAAGCCCAATATGGAAGCCCTAGCGGCCGTTGGCCTAGCAAGCAATATCCTCCAATTCATCGAGTTTGGCGTCACACTGGTCAGCGAGTCCCATGAAATCCACCAGTCTATCAGTGGCACCACCAAGGAATTTGATGATTTAGAGAACATGTGCGAGTATGTAGGTCGCCTGGGCGCCGACTTGGAGAAAGCGTCACCATTGTACCATAACTCTGCTCGAAGCTCCATCAGAGCTGAAGACGACCTGATCCAGTTGGCCAGGAAGTGCCAAAAAACCACAGACGCGCTTCACAGCGACTTGAAAACGCTGCGTCTCGATGGCCACCACCGCGGAAAGGGTGCGAGTTTCAGACGAGCTCTCAAGGTCTCGCTGGGCAGGTCTCGTATCAAGGCCCTGGAGAAGGATGTTGAGAAATGCCGTACTGATCTCATGCAATGTCTCATGGTTATATCGAGGTGGGTTCCCTAACTGAGTAGCAACCCGCCACCATAGCTTGTTTTCTTACATGAACTGCCATAGCCACAAACAGTCTACCATTGTATGCCATTTGGAAGAACTCCGGACGGCCAATCTCAACCTTGTCCAAGATCATTCCACGAGTTTGCACCATATTACTGCCTTGGTTCAGAATATCAATCAACAAGCAGCAGTCATCCAGGGCACCCAGGGGGGCAATGAAGTCCTACTAGAATCACTACGTCAACAGCTTGCAGAACTTAACACCAAATTCGACAGGCGGTGGATGTTGGAGCACTCCATAGTCGAGAGTCTACATTACGATACTCTACACGTACGGCATGACTCGATTCCGGAAGCCCATATCAAAACATTCCACTGGATACTGGAGAGACGTGCTCGCAATAAGAGAGGGGCCGCCTATCCTCGTTCTACCTTTCGGACATGGCTCACAAAAGGGGACGGCTTGTACTGGATATCAGGAAAGCCGGGGTCAGGAAAGTCAACTCTCATGAAATTCATCGCCGGCCATTCCCAAACTCGAGATGCCCTGGGGAAATGGGCAGGCTCGATTGAGTGTACCGTTGCCGCTTACTATTTTTGGAGCGCTGGGACTCGCCTCCAAAAGACCATTGAAGGTCTGCTCCGATCTTTGCTCTTTGATATTTTCACCCAGAAGCCTCAGCTTATACAAGTCGCCGTCCCGGATCTCTGGTGTGCACACAATGGTTCTATTCCTATCCGGCAACATGACCCGCAAACTGTTCAAGCTCAGGGGCACTGGTCGGTTTCCAAGATGACAGCTGCACTCCAGCGATTGGCTTCCGATACCAGTGTCGACCAGCGTTTCTGCATCTTCATTGATGGCCTTGATGAGTACCACGGAGACCACCTAGATGTGATAAAGGTGGTTAAGAGTCTGGCAGAGGGGCGGAACTTTAAGCTCTGTGTTTCTAGTCGACCGTGGAATATCTTCGAGGACAGCCTGGGAGGCGAACTGGTCAAGAAGCTTTACGTTCACGAACTGACGGCGCATGACATTCAGGAGTATACATCATCCACCCTTGGGGAAGACCTCAACTGGAAAGCCGGGTCTTTGTCAGACCCTCGATATCAAAGCTTGATCGATAATATCACGAGTAGGGCCCAGGGGGTTTTCCTATGGGTCCTATTGGTGGTTCGTTCGATCCTGGAAGGAGTAAGCGACGGTGACTCGATATACCTTCTTGAGCAACGTCTAGAGCGGATCCCGAGAGATCTCGAGCCTTTCTTCCGTCAGATACTATCGTCAGTATCATCGTTATACTACAGGCAGATGGCGCTATACTTCAGAGTGGCGCTGGAAGCGATGCAGCCTCTGACGCTTATGCACTACTACTACCTCGACCAGTGCTTTGAGTCTCATCAAAGCGTTTTCGATACTCCCATAAAACCCATGGACAACTACGACATCTTCGCCCGCCATAGCACTATGCGGCGGCGAATCAACGCTCGCTGTAAAGGGCTGCTCGAAATCCATCTGGTTCCATCCGAGACGAGACCACATCTCTCGCACCAGGTCGGGTTCCTCCATCGCACAGTACGGGATTATCTGCGGACGGATGAGATGACGCAGTACCTGGAGAGTATACTCGACGACTATCCAACGAATACTACCATGCTGACGGCATACATCGGCCTGTTGAAGGCACTGCCTACGTCCGGAAAAGTGGGAAGTCTGTTCCAAGAGGCCTTGGTCTATGCCCATCGAGCAGAGAAGGAGGCCCCCGAAAACGCCATTATCTGTGTCGAAGAGCTCTACGACATCATTTCGGAACGCGCGTTCCTTCCTAGTGACTCCGAACAGATGGCTCGTGACGCAGTGGGGAACGGGCTCTGTGAGTTTGTGGCCGAATGTATCAAGGCCCGCCTCAGCGGCTTCCAAGACGTCACGAAGCTGATACGCCATGCACTGGAGTGTAGCAGGGCGATGAATCTGGGGCAAGCTGATATGACGGATATGATTCGCCTGTTGCTGAGCAAAGCCACGCAGCCCAAATGTATCAATGCCCAGACGTGGGTGGATCATATATATCACCTCTCAAGAATACTTGACTGGACGAAGAGCAACCTCGACTTTGTGAAACGGCAGAAGCAGATTTTGGACCTGGTGCTGCCATGTGTCCAGAGTGTCAACGGTGAATACTGCGAAAACGTGGCTTGGGGTTACCTTCTTGTGTCCATTGGGGCATATGACTGGCTCGCTACTCCAAAAGCCGTCATTGATGCCCATGTCGAGCTTTCTCTGGCAGTGTTCGCACACGGGGCCGACCCAAACGCTCCCTATTACAGCAGTACTACCTCAAGAAAAGGCGTTACATTCATCAGCAGTACAGTATTCGGCGCTGTATATGGAATTGTTCAGGATCAAAGTCCGGCCCTAGAAGCCAAGAATAGTAATCTGGCGTCGCCTCGAAAAACGGCTCGCTGGAGGGTATCATCCGAGATATTGGCCAAGCTGATCGAGGCCATGGTAAAGGCTGGGGCTGATCTCGGTGGCGAGGTGGCCTTGGACGAGAAAAAGCTCCAGGCGATCTTCCCACGCCTGACGGCCTGCCATCTCATAGCTACCATCAGACACCAGAAGCAATTACGGGCGCAGAGATACATGTTCGTAATTGGACAGCCTATGAGATGGGTGAAATGGGCAGCATCGTGGGTTCAGCCACGTTAACCCTGATTGAAGCGTTATTTCAATCCACATATTTCTTTGCTTATAGTATTGATGTTTACTATTTACTAAATCCTAATCCTTATTGCTCTCTAACCAACTCTCATTTCGAACCAATCCCTTTTTCTTTTCCTCTCTTCTTCCTTGAACACCATCCTGAACACAACTGATGGTTCGGTGTCGTTGGCTTGCACCTGTCAATTATGCAAAGATCCATGGATGGCATTCACAGTCAGACCCCATAATACCAGCCCGCCAAATTCTCCCAAATCTCCTGGTTGCCATGATGCATCCGGCACGTTTTGTAAGCGAACATCAACTTTCCGCGTCAAAAGAGAGCTAGAGGCAATCGAATATGTACAACGTCATACGTCGATCCTGATTGCCACAGTAATCGAAGGCTTCGTTCCAGATAGTGGGGAAAGGGAAGTGGGCTAGATACTTATGAATCAACTTCCTGGCCAACAGCTCGGCGAGGCATGGGCACAAATGGACGAAGGTGCCAAGGCTCAGACAGCCCGGGACCTCAAATCACATCTACGGCAACTACGCCGTCTCTGGCCCCCATCGGACTCGTCCTACGTTGTTGGATCTTATTCTGGAGGACCTGTGTACGACCATGGCCTTGACAACGGGCGGGCATGTGGACCGTTCCCGTCGATTAGGGACTTCAACGACTTTCTAGTGGCCCCCGTGTCGAAGTGCCCGCGACCCGAGTTAGTAGAGAAATATCGTAGCCAGCTCCATGATGATCACAGCATCGGGTTTTCTCACGCTGATCTGTCGGTGGAGAACATCTTGGTAGACCCCGCCTCTGGGAGCATCACATGTATTGTTGATAGGAAATGGCGGGGTTTTGCCCTGAGTGGTGGGAGTATCGAAAGGCTCTATTTGGTCCTCGGGCTAAGCACGATTGGTGGGTGCAACTCGTTCAGGAGGTTTTGGAAAATTATCCAGGCGAGACAGACGTTGATATGGATTTAGAAATGTTCCAATCCCGCTTAGATTGCTCAATAGGGAGGGAGAAAATCGCGAAACTGCGATAGTCTTGAAAACTCAACTTCAGGGCTCTAAAAAACGCAGCGCTTTATCAAACAGTTCCATTATGAACTGCAAAAACACACCGATCTTTCACATACGACCACATCCTGCTGAATACTAGGGATCCCGTCCGCTCTCCCATATATAAGCAGCAGAGAGCCGAATTAGTACTAGGGTCGGTGACGACCTGGGAATCCTCGGTGTTGTATGTTTTTTGCCAATCGTGCCTGATTGATCCCCCTTTTTGGGTGGGTGCCTGAAGTGTAGCTCATAGAATGTTCACCGCAGTAATCCAACGACACTGCAATTTACATCTCTCACATCCATCATGGTTCATATCCCAACCTTTGAGCCAGTTGGGCCCAAGCCCATGTTCACCGATCCTCACAGGCAATTCTGTGTAGAGAAGCGCGTGGTAGAAGACGATATCAAGACGCTGAACCGACCAACTTTCAGTCCTCATGTTCCGCACTCCTGGGGGTTTACCATCTACCGTGCCGTGTCACCTGGACAAGAGCAAGACGTCCGCTTCACCGAGGGCATTAGACGGCTTACGGAGTGGATGCGATGGAAGATCCACAGCCGTCGCTACACCGACGAAGATCTAAGGCTTTATAGACATTACCCCGAATATATGCTGCAGCCGCAAGAACATGACCGCTGGGACGACGTGGCCGATCGTCTGTGGAACGAGGTCGTGGAAGAGTACCCAAACGCCGACCAAGTGGATACTACGGTGCTAGGACAGGAGGACTTCACCCCCGTCGGCGAGGCGTTCGTATCTTGGGTGGCCGGGATAGAGGGCTTGGATACCTCGCACCTCAACGCGCGCTACGAACATTGCCTCATCATCGACGAGACAGTGTTACAGATGCTAATGGGTTTGCCGGCCGAGACGCCGCCTTTGAAGGTGCCGGACCTGGGGCCCAGGCTGACGGTTCAAAGTTTGAACAGGAATGAACATGTTCCACGGCCACCGTTACCACCTCTCCAGCCGGGGCAACGGCGAGCCCAGGATTTGTGCCGGAATACCTGGGTCTGGATGCTAGATCGCGAGACAAGTGAGTTACTTGCGGAAACCTTGCTGTCCCGTCTGAGCGCCAGACACCCGAAACTTCTCTGTCTCCTCCTTGAACGTCTTGCTAACTGTGGACAGTGGAAATCTATAAAGACGGGACAAGGAAAATTGAGTACCCGCCGTGGGCAAGGATCAAGTTGTACGAGTTCTGCTATGCGTGGTTTCGACGAGCGCAGGGATTGGTGGGGGACTGGTGGCAGGGCCGTATAGAAGAGGATCCGGTGCAGTGGGATAGAATTCGGTAGTGGTGTTCCGCCAGCGCTCGTTCGAAAAACGAGCTTCGGCGATATCATCGTGCAAAAGCAGCGGTTGCGGCCCCCGTGGGTACCCAAACATAGCCTCACATATGGTGTACAGAGATTGAGGATTCATATCTATGCTCAGGTCGCTGCAGAATATTGGAACGTATTCCTGATGAAAACGGTTCTCCCTGTGATCCAGATACCGCATCAATGTATTTCCAAGTATTACAGAACTGGCGGTGTTGGCAATTGGGCGTTTCTTGAGCTTACATCGTGGTAGACGGCATATAGAGAGGGGAACATTAGCAAAATTATGATAATTCTGAAAGGTCAATTTCCGTGGCGGTATACCACTTATGATACTATGACGACCATCACTTCTCCTCAATTCGATGCTTCCAACTCGACTGCTGCCTTCTTAGCCTCCAGGGCCGAGTAATTCCGCTTCATCGCCGCCTCGGTGAACTGGGAGCCGGTCACCAAGGGGTACTTCTTCAGCGGGCCCTGGATCTGGCAGTCCGTGTTGGGCTGGTTGAAGTAAGCCATGGAGTACCGCGGGCCGAAATAATCGGTAGCGGGGTCCGACGGGGTCTTGACCCGGTGAAAGGTCGACTTGAAACGGTCGTCGGACCACGACATGAGCAGGTCGCCGATGTTGCACACGATCTCGTTCGAGCCGGCGGGCCCGGGCGCGACCTGGGTCCAGACGTCGCCGAGGCCGAACGCCGTGAAGACCTCGCGGCCGGGGCAGATCTCGAGGCCGCTCTGTCCGGGACGCTGGAACAGCAGCGTCAGGAAATCCCAGTCGGCGTGGGCGCCGGCGCGGTAGTAGTCCGCAGGCACGGGCTGACTGGGGTCGAGGGCGAAGTAATGCAAGAGACGAAGCACGGTCTGAATGTTGGGTTTGGAGACGTCGTGGTACTCGGCAAAGTACCGGTCGGGGAACCCGAGCCCCCGCGCAAAGCAGACCATCAGCCGCTCCGAGACCGCCTGCACCTTGTGCATGAACTGCAGGCTCTGCTCTCGGAACCCGACCAGAGTCGCCTCGGGCAGCCACATGCCCTCCATGTTGGCGCCGTACTGCATCTGGTACGACTCCTTTTGGTCGGGCACGCCCGTGCTGGGCCGGACCTGGGCCGCCTTCTCCCAGCCGACGTTGCGGTGCGAGAAGGGGACGGTGGCCTTCGCCTCGTCGGGCAGGGCGAAGAAGCGCGCGGCGTTCTCGAACTGGGCCTCGATCTCCGCGGAGGAGATGCCGTGGTCGACGATCACGAAGAAGCCGTCCGTCTCCGCCGCGGCGACGAGCTCTTGGGTGATCTCGTCGACTCTGCTGTCGAAGTTCTCCAGGGAGATCCTGGGGATACTACGATTAGAGTATTTTGTTGTAGACATGGTAGATATGTTTTTTGGTGATGACTTGATTCAAGATTGGATGTCGCCAAAGTTTTATTAGAATATTTGCCCCTTATATAGATCCAGGGCTCTCATCATTTATTGAGGTACGAAGTTGTGAGCAGCTTGTGGTTTTATGTAAACTTGTAAGCTTGCCGTTTTGGTCGATGTCATCCCTCAAGATTAGTTTGTGCGGCCTGTAGACGCTCTTTGGTATCGCCCCGTGTTACATAGATGTTCGGTCGATCCCTAGTGTAACATGAAGATTACGGTCTTGGTACATGGATCATGAAGCAACTGTGTTGATATCAGTAGACGAAGCTGAAGATAGTGGCAATCAACACGGGAGTGGCCGTTGTGGATAAAATGGCATGGATAAAGTCTGGGCTAGTCAGTCTATCTGCGGAGTTGGTATCTCCCACGCGGAGGAGGCCGCTCGGCATATATACCCCGATGTTGCTTTCAGTATGCAGGTAGGTGAAAGCGAGCTGCATCTAGTAATGCAGCTCCACCGGCGTGCTCGTGTTACTAAGTTTCATGACAGTTTGCGGCCATCCTTAGAACCATTAGCTACCGCATATGATAGATAAGGTCCGGCCTATTTCTCAGTCAGTATGCATCGTTCCTCAGCGACAGCGGGCTAAATGAGTTGAACCATTGAAGTCACTTACACTCCAGTTGTATCAGGCCAGGCCAACTACAGCACCATGTCAGAATCATGTAGAATTTCCTTCCAAGAAAGCCGCATAACGCGTGTCTCATTCAAACCTCCGGACCAAATGCCGGCATGAAATGACATGGTACCTAGCTTTGTAGCTCTGGGCGGCTTGATGATACAGGCAATCCCTAAAGCCGGACCTCCTATGGTCAGGTACGAGCCGGACTACCTGTTCTGAGATCTGAACGACAGAAGTTCTGACAGCTTAGGAGCCAAGCAGAAAACAACGGCGTCTTATCTTTGACGGTTCGTGCCCCAAAAAAGGACAGGCTGGTGCGCTGTAGTTTCCCTCGTCCTGCTAATGGGCGAAATCGAACTGTCTCTGCGAGGGTTTCGCGGCCAATTTGATAATACTGCCACAGGGGATTTGGGAAGTCCGAAGCCGTCTTCGGATCGATACTTCCACCTGTCTTTGGAGACATATCTTTTTCTATCCCCCAATAGCCGCAGGTTCCTCCAAGACCGACGCTGCCAGATGAAAACCCATCTAATCCAGTGATACACAGGTCGCTGAATTGCGCGTGCCAGGCTGGGTAAGATACACGCGATGCAATCGCTTCATCCTAACCGTAACTCGCGATATTGAATCTCGCGACGCTGTGCAAACAGATTGGGTCTATCAGATGCTGACCTACGATGGCGATAATGTCGCCTTGGCTGACTTCAACCTGCTCGTCGAAACGCCCTTGATCGTCACAGCCGCCGTCGTCAATCTGACTCAATACAAGATCAATCAGGCCCTGCATTAATGGGGAAGCAGAGCTAATGTACATATATGGAGAAAAAGTTGAGTGAGTGCTTGCGATACTTTGTGCTGTCGCTGCGCCCCCTGGTTTTCAATATCCACTCTTGAAATCGGACGGATGCCCGGCCAGCACTGTATTACACTTTCGTTAAGCGGGCGGCTTAGACATAACCCAAAGTCTTATTCGCGTGCCTGCGTAATTGACGATGCCATGTTCTGCTATATTAGGCAATGAGCAATGTGTGCAGATTTAACAACATGAACTGCGAAGGAATCACAGGCAGGAAGCGTTCCGCGCAAAATTGAATAGGGGACAAACCTGGCGCAGGAGAGGGAGGCCAGGCAAGCTGGCCCTGTCTCCTCTCAGCCAATTCTGCGGAACTGGCTTTTGGTCAGACAAATTCGTCTCGAGGTAAGACAAGCCCGCGCGACCCGCGGCACATAATTCAAACATTCCATATTGATAATGGGCTGTCTGCAATAGTCCCCTAAATTTAAATAAAATAAAATAAAATAAAACTTGGTAGCAATTCCACGTCCATATTTCTTTTGGCGTGTAAGATGTAAGTGAGCAATGGAAGCATTTGCACCTGCAGTGACCTGTAATATGAGCTACAGGTACCCCTGTCGACTCCTTAGGGAAGCTGGTAAGGGAAGGGACAGCACGCTAGGCCCGTTGCGACTATATTAGAAGTGGAAGTACCGCGTACCGACGCGAACACCCCCCATGTCATGGACAAGCTTGCTGCTGGAAGCGCGTCTCATCAATCAGTACGCATATTGCGACCAAGCTGCAACCGCACTCTCCTCCCCCCGAGCTTTGCCAATTTTCTCCCATTTTTTATTTTTTTTTATTTTCTTCCGATCACCAACCACCATCGCAACATCTGTCCAGGCTTGCGATTCAAATTCCGCGATTTTTTCTGGTATTGTTAGAATTATTGCCCTTCCAATCCCCACACCACAATGGCCCCAAGCAAACCTACCCGCGGCCGTCCTTCGGGACGCGAACCTCGCGCAGCCGCTGCCGGCACCCCCAAGAAGACAGAGCCCATTACCGCCGCCGAGTCTGGCCAGCCCGTGGTCAAGCGTGGCCGCGGAAGGCCCCCCAAGAACGGTGTGAGCAAGGTCGTCAAGCCATCTACCGGACGTCCTCGCGGTCGCCCTCCGATGGACCCTTCCCTGAAGAAGCCCGCGCCGCCCCCGAAGGAGCCCTCGGGCAGGGGCCGCGGCCGCCCTCGCAAATCGGACGCCTCCGCTGCTGCCACCCCTAAGAAGGCCACCCCCAAGAAGGCCACCACCTCCGCTAAGAAGGCTGCCACCCCCAGCGCCAACAGCGCACGGTCGGCGCGCGCAAGCCGCCGCAAGAGCAGCGACGTCGCCGAGGACGTCCCCGTTAGCGGCGAGGAGGACGAACAAGAGGACGATGAGGAAGAACCTGTCGCTGCCGGCGACGACGAAGACGATGAGCACGCTGGTGAGTCCGAGTCCAACGCGTGAAAATATTTGGACGCGTTCGTTCCTCGCGGCCACAGAGACAATATCTCCCCTCCCCTTTTTCTGTGGGTGCGCGGACGCGTCACCAAAACGCCCCCTATGGTGAACGCTCACCAACCAGTCATCTCCAAAATAGACAGTGATGTGGATCTGGGGGTCGAGGCTGATATGAACGCTGGCGTCCCTCTAGAAGACGACGAAGATGAGGACGATGATGCGCCGGGGTACGTGGCTGGCGACATTGATGTTCCCGAGGTATGAAACCCTTTTACTTCACCCACCCACAACCCCAAGTCGGGTCGCGGCGACGCATTGGCAGGGTTCTGACCAAAGTCCTCAATAGGACGATTAGAACATCACCCCTCGGCCACCCTACTTCAAAGGCTTGATTGCCAGTGCTTTTCGGAGGATAAGTGGCGTTCAAGGCGGTCCGTAACACCTCGAGTCGAGTCTACGGAGCGGATGGGTATGTGTATGGATTAAAGCGTTTGTTTGGTTCCATGTCTTTGTTTTGTTTTTTTGGCTCATATGAGAAAGGAAGGGAATACGGGGAACAGCCGTCTGGCATTGCTTCCAAAACTTGTCATCTTAGTTTCATGAAGGGAATGGACTAAAAGTGTTCTTTTACTGCCTGCTCTCGCTATGCCTTTGCCTCGACAGCGATGAAGACAGTGCAATGCTAATCCGACGGGTTGGGTTTGCTATACTTCGGGGCTGCATCTATAATACTTGAGTGCTGCAGCCACACGCACAGATGTATCGCCTGCATCAACCAAGAACTTATGCATGAAGTTCCCAGACTCCATCTACCGGGCCGTCAACAAGATTTAACTGTTACAATTAAAATGCGATCTACTTCCACCCAAGCGAGAAACAGCAAGGGCATTCATCAGCGTAATTTCATCTTCGGCAATGCAATTCTTGAAGCTATGGAACACGATTCTGGCCCCGACTATCAATACACAACAATTATAACCACATACCAATGCGAAACCGCTCTTGCAAAGGTTTTCCTTAATGTACAGCATCCCTATACCCAAGTTGAAAGGGGGCAGACAAACCTGCCAGTGACCTCGAGGTGGTCGAGACCACTGGGCATGTTTGCGGTACACAGGAGATCAAGTGGTCATGGGCAACATCCCTGTACGAACAGTGCCCATTATCAGTTCAGCTGATCTCACATGTTCAGTCCTCAGTACCCTCGATCTCCATGCCCATTGCATTGGGCATACCAACCAGAATCTTGCCCTTGGGTACTTTTACATCCTTCAACTTCATGCACCCAAAGACATTGAGGTTTTTCAGCTTCGGGCAGGTGCGGAAGATGCACCCCACCACATAGTCTGTCACCTCTTCGCAGAAACTGATCTCCATCGATTCCAGCTCGGGGTATTCCTTGTCGAGCGAGAAGACATCCTCAAAGGCCTCCCGCTTGATGTGTCGACAAGCGTGGACATTGAGGTGCTTCAATGCCTTCCCCGAGTGGCTCATCAGAGCACGGAAACCATCAGAACAGAGCCCGTGCAGATGTGCGTTCTCGCGAGGCTTGGCCGAGTCGATGTGACGGCACTTCTCAAAGTCGATGAATGTGAGTGGCTTGTTGGCCCAGTCTTTGAACAGTCTGACGAAGCCTGCATCCGTCATGATTTCACTATGCGTAATACGAAGCTTGCGAAGCGACGCGCAATTATCGTGAATAGCATCGAGTACACGGTCGTCCAAGTCCACAAGGCTCTCGCCTGTGAGTGACAGAGTTCGTAATGATTTTCCAATACTGTCGATGACCTTGACGTAAGGCTCTGTTGAGGTGGTCTTGATCAGCTGGATGCCAAGTTGCTCTAGACCTTCGAGCGCAGCTATATGCTCAATCCCTTCATCTGTGACTTGTTGGTTGTGGACGACCTTGAGACATTTGAGAGCAGGGCAGGTTTCTTTCACTTTAGCAGTGAAATTGTTACCGACGTGCTTGTCTGTGAAGTACACTCGAAGGGACTTGAGATTCTTTCCCTTGGCCACTAGAAACTTGTCCCAGCTCTCCTCCGAGACAAGGTTGGATCCGTGAAGATAAAGGCTTTCGAGAGGTGTTTGTCGAGTGATGAGGTAGTTCATGACCTCATCTTTAAACTGAATAGCATTCTTGAGTTTGAGGTTCTTCAGCTTTGGAACCATTTGGAAAATGCGAATCAAGTCGTCAGACCCCAACCGCGCTGCATCGTAGACTGTTACGTCCTCATATCCAGACTGCAGAAACAGACTAAGACTGATCGGGGTCAGGATGCGGCGCTTGGAAACTTGACGGGCAACTCGATCGACAATTTGGGCAGGCATATCGCCCAGATCATCGGCAAGGTCGATATTATTTACCAGGGTTTGAATGCACATGGTCATCAGACTCTTGCTTCCGATCACACCGTCCAGCCGGTTGCTTGCCACCTGTCGTCTGGCAGCACCTCGAGCTGCCACCTTCTTTTTCTTCTGGCCCTGTACATCTTTGTTGTCTTGGGCAAGATCCTTCCCACACTTGTTGCACAGAAGGCCCCCGTTGGGGCCGGCTCGTGAGTATGGCGTGACAGTGAAACGCTTCTCGCAAATCTCGCAGTTCTCCATCTGGCCGGGCAGCGGCGCGGCCCTCTCAGCGAAAATGGCTTCAGCTATGTTGTCTGAATCGGAATCGCCCTCCTCGCGCTTGCGCTTCTTAAAGGCCTTGCTTTTCTTGATCTTATCAATTGCAGCGGCCTGTGCCTTGCGCTTCTTTTCTGAGGCCTTGCTCGCAGTCGTGGCGACCTGAGCCGCTTCCTCCGCCTCGGCTGCTTCATCAGCTGCAGCATTGGCAGCGGTGGTAGAAGCCCCTGCATCTGTACTCTGGGGATTAGAGGCGTTGGCGGCATTGCGACGTGCCTCAGCATCTTCTCGGATCCTTGTTGCAGAAATGTTCTGAGACTAGAAATATGGATTTAGCGCGAGATGGGCAAAAGGTCTCGGGACGCCTTCATACTTACAGCCAAAAAGTCCGTCAATGCAGACTGACTGTGATGGGAGTTAATAGCTAATCCTCAGGGCTGGGTGGTATTCAAGGTCGACATACGGGCCTCTTATGGCGCGCCCAGCTCGCTGCTGACGGTTACTCCTTTTGATGAGACGTCAGTACATGTGAAGGAGGGATTTTTAGATTGTCGATTTGGAGCAACTTACATGACGAAGGTGGGAGAATAGTCTAGAATGAATCTTTTCAATGATATGCAGGAGACAGTTGTATAAGGAAATGCAAATGAGATTGAAGTGAACGAAACAAAGGCTGTGCGAGAAGGCCGTGAAGTTTTAGAGAAAACTACCGAAACTCAGGTGAGGTCTTGGTGAGAGGTATGTATCACGACATAGATTGGATACCTTTATCAGTTTGCTTGAATGAATGGATGGCAGAGTTCAAACGATATATGATGGACGTAGTAGGTCTGTGAAGTCAACCACGATTTGCAAAGAGGTTGTCAGCTGTCACCCAGAGCATTCGGCTTGAGAAGTCTCCGAATAACTTGATCAATCGACCTCCGGCTTGCTGTTTGTTTCTGTCGGTGTTAATGAGATAAGGTCCCCTGCTGTCCGAACAATGAAAATCCTAGTCTCGGGATTGCCACTGCTCAAATGCATAGGACGCGTTGAGTGAGCGCATTGAACGCTGGCACCCGCTGGGGCCGAGCTGGATGGCGGGCACTAGCTCAGGCTCAGGGAGGTCTCAGCGGGGTACATGTAGCCTAGAATAAAGCGGATAGGGGAAGGTACCGGTACCTTACATGCATTCTAGAAACAGCGTGCAACAACAATGATTGGGCGAGACAAAGAAGTAGATCAACCAAAAGATTCACAAGATCCAGTACCCCATCAAACCCATCCCAGCCCGTCTGCAGGAGTGGAGTCGATGTCTGCCTGGAGCACCCTAGAGTTACAGGGGACCAGCGACTTCTTCAATTGAAAGAAGACCGAAACAGCTTCCAAAGTCACCTGCTCTCGCGGATTGAGCGCGAAATGCCCCTCCATTGCTTCTTCCCATTCTCGCCACCTCCCACGGCCTAAGGTCAATCGAGTTGGCACCATCTCGGATTTTCCATCTCGGAATTTCCATCCCAGTTCAACTGGTCACCCAACTCCCCATCTTGGATTTGTCATGTTGGCCTGAGTTTCTCAATCACCAAGGTTACAAGATTGATTGGCCCTCTCGAACTCAGGTCAACGGATCAGTCAATCTTGCTCTCCTCTCAATCAACTGTTGGAGTGCCTGTCAGTTCACCCTTTTTTTTTTCTTGATTGAGCTGGGTTCTTTGTCGATCGGAAGCTTGAACCCTCACTAGACCCTCACCACCTTTCCCACTCATTTCTCACCATCCTTTCTACATGACGGTTCTGATCGCATGAAAGCGTTCTACCCCATTGCGCCTCATCTTCACTCCTTCCATCCCTTTCTTGTGGTCCCCCAGCTTCCAACCCCATCGGTTCCGTAACAACACCCAGAAATGGCACCTCGAACTAGACGCTCCTTGGCCCTGGGCGACAATGATAGCTTTGGGAGCTCCCCAGCTGTGCCGACACCGCCTAAGAGAAGTCGCGGCAGGCCACCTAAGGTGAAGGCCCTAGCAGTCGAATCCGAGTCTGTCTCATCGGCTCTTAGTCCCGCAGGCTCAATCTCTGAGAGCGGTGACTATTCAACACCTGCTACGAGCAATGCTGTAACCCCAGCCCCAACGGTCTCGACAAAACAGACTGGTGACAGACCTACACGAAGCTCGCTGGTTGTGCAGCTCCCAAGCCTTCCCGCAAGTCTTCCAACTGGCAGGGAAGGTCTTTCGGATGACGATGATGACGATGAGGACAAGAAGCCTAAGGGCTTTGGTGCACTCACTTCAAGAGCTCGGAGAACCCGGAAGCCCACTTCATACGTTATTGGCGATTCAGAAGACGATGATGGGTTCGGATCCAATGACGATAATACCCCGGACATGGCTCTAGCCCGACGTCTTCAGCGTGAAGAAGACATGAAAGCTGCCGGGGCCAACTCACCCGACACGGCTCTAGCGCGACGTCTTCAGCTCGAAGAGGATATGAGAGCTGCTGACGAAATTACTGTACAGCCCTCAAGCTCGAAACCCCCTCCCCGCAGAAGTGCAAGGAACTCGGCTGCGGCACTGGTGGATGATGACGACGATGAATACGTCGAAGACGTAATCAGGAACCTTTCCCCGACCACAGACGTGAAGGGCAAAGGTAAAGGCAAAGCGCCTATTGGCACAAAACGAAAGTTTCCTGGAAGTCGCCAATCTGCAGTCGTCGAAGATTCCGCTGATGACCCGGACGACGATGACGAGGCAGAGTACGGCGTCTCGGAGGAGGATAAGGACGACGAAGAGCCATTGTGGAACTCGGCACCTGCACGGAAGAGAAGTAAAATTACCAAAACGCCGCCCACAGCTGCAGCCCCCGATAGCGAAGACGAGATTATGGCTACGGTCTCACGCCGCCGTGGCCGTGCAATGTCACTCCCAACTAGTGATGAGGAGGACTACTCTTTCGCTTCTGAAGAAGATGATAGTGCCTTGAGCTCTGCAGACGAACTCGGTCAAGGGGATAGGCCAGCGCAAAGTCACATTGAAATGCGACGTCAATACAGACCCCATGCCAGCAGTCGCAGGCAAGAAAGAGCCCGGCAACGACTCGAGACTCTGCACCCAGAATTGCGAACGATGTGGAAGGATCTCAGAGACATGCCGGTTATCAAAGCTGGTAAGGCTGATCAGCCCATGTCGATCTCCCGACAACTCAAGCCCTTCCAGCTCGAAGGTCTGGCTTGGATGAAGGCCATGGAAGGCCTAGAGTGGAAAGGAGGACTGCTCGGTGATGAAATGGGACTGGGCAAGACAATCCAGGCTGTTTCGCTCATTATGTCAGATTACCCAGCGAAGAAACCCAGCTTGGTCTTGGTCCCACCGGTTGCATTGATGCAATGGACGGCTGAAATCGATTCGTACACAGACGGCAAACTCAAGACTCTCGTTTTCCACGGCACCAACGCGAAAGCCAAGAATATGACAAGCGCTCAGCTTAAGAAGTACGACGTCCTCCTCATGTCCTACAACAGCTTGGAGTCTATCTACCGCAAGCAGGAGAAGGGTTTCAAACGCAAAGATGGCCTTTACAAAGAGAAGAGTGCCATTCATGCAATCCAGTTCCACCGCGTTATTTTAGACGAGGCTCATTGCATCAAGGTTGGTAATATCTTCTCCTAACTGCATCCCGAATAGTGTCAGCTAATACCACTTGCAGACACGAACCACAATGACCGCAAAGGCTTGTTTTGCCCTCAAAGTCGACTATCGTTGGTGCCTGACGGGCACGCCTTTGCAGAATCGAATTGGAGAATTCTTCTCTCTGATCCGGTTCCTCAACGTCAAGCCTTTCGCCTCGTACCTCTGTAAGGCTTGCGCATGCTCGACACTGGAGTGGTCTATGAATGAGGATGGTAAATGCAAGCACTGTACGTTACACACCTTCTACCGCGAGTGAGTATTCTGACTAACGAGTTCCAGGCGATCATAACGCGATGAGGCACGTGTCTGTGTTTAACCAAGAGCTCTTGAATCCTATACAGAAGTATGGCAACCGTGGCGAAGGCCAAGAGGCCTTTAAAAAGCTGCGTCTGATGACGGATCGAATCATGTTGCGACGCCTGAAGAAAGACCACACCGATTCCATGGAGCTTCCTGTGAAGGAGATCTACGTTGACCGCCAATTCTTTGGTGAAGAGGAGAATGATTTTGCCAACAGCATCATGTCCAGCGGTCAACGCAAGTTCGATACGTATGTGGCCCAGGGTGTTCTTTTGAATAACTACGCCAACATCTTCGGTTTGATCATGCAAATGCGCCAGGTCGCCGACCATCCTGATTTGATATTGAAGAAGTCTAGCGAGGGCGGACAGAATGTCCTGGAGTGCTGCATCTGTGACGAACCTGCCGAGGAAGCGATTCGATCCCGATGTAAGCATGACTTCTGCCGCTCCTGCGCCAAGAGCTATGTCAACTACCAGGAACAGCCTTCGTGCCCCAAGTGCCACATACCTCTCTCCATCGATCTGGAGCAGCCCGAGATTGAGCAGGATGAGGCTCTCGTGAAGAAGTCGTCGATCATCAACCGCATCAAGATGGAGAACTGGACCTCGTCATCCAAAATAGAGCTTTTGGTGCATGAGCTCCATCGCATGCGGAAGGATAACGGAACCCACAAGTCCATCATCTTCTCGCAATTCACCACCATGTTGCAGTTGATCGAGTGGCGTCTTCGCCGAGCCGGTATCACCACGGTTATGCTTGATGGGAGCATGACGCCAGCTCAGAGACAAGCGTCCATTAGTCATTTCATGAACAATGTGGATGTCGAGTGTTTCCTCGTGTCGTTGAAGGCAGGCGGTGTAGCTCTCAACCTGACTGAGGCTTCCCGTGTGTTCATTGTTGATCCGTAAGTATTTACCTATCTGTGTGTCTTTAGCAGACGAATGCTAAACGTACTATAGTTGGTGGAATCCTGCTGCCGAATGGCAGTCGGCCGATCGATGCCATCGCATTGGACAGACTCGGCCCTGTATCATCACACGCCTCTGCATCGAAGACTCTGTCGAGAGTCGCATGGTACTTCTTCAGGAGAAGAAGACCAATATGATCAACTCGACGATCAACTCGGACGATGCAGCTATGGAGTCTTTGACCCCCGAAGACCTCCAGTTCCTTTTCAGAGGAAGTTAGATGCAGGACCCTTGTATTCTTTGCAGTGGTCTGAATGATCCGTCTCTGATGTGAGATATGCCCTACACTCTTTGCTTTTCCAGTCTGAATAGAGCAGAGTCTTTTCTATTTTGGACTTTACAAACGGACGAGCACTTGAAGAGGAAAGGGGAAATTCGACACGAATTATGCTGTTTCTGGTAATATGTGTATGTATGATAGGAGTTCACGGAAGAAAATGCTTGGCTTGCATTGGACGAGAAATGAGAAGCGACAAACTGTATTCTAGTGGCTATACCCCAGATGTTCATGGACAATTGCTGCTATCATAGATAGACCTCATGAATGAGAATAAAAGCATAAATTAATTGCCTACTGTAGAGTTTTATCAAATGTCCTCTTATGAAAGGTACTTAATCATTGTTATGCATTTTTGACACTGTTTGACGATTAGTAGTCGTTCCTTCCGCCGAAGCAGTTTGCTCTGAACGATAATGGCCAATTCGGCAGAAAACCGCCCGCGACTAAAGAAACCGTTTTCTAATAACCATGCAACAACCCTATCCTTGATTCTTGAGGGCTGCTCTATGCTGTAACATGGTTTTTGTTAGGCTACTTGGTGGCTTATTTGACAGGCAATCAATCTATGCTCAGTGAATCTTCAACACTATCACATTGTCTGTCCATTGTCTATTGTCGTCCTGTCTGATTGAATTCAGCAATAGGTCTATAGAAGTTCCCACTGCGCTTTCGTTTTTTAGTGGAGAGTACAGACATCGCATTAGTGCATACAACTCAACGTCAAAGATCGCTTTTATACATCCACTGTACCTCACATTCAACTCAACCAACAAGAGACCATCATCATGTCACAACAACAGCCAAGTCCTGCGATACAGGCCAAAGTTGCCAGCGAAGGTGAGCAGCAGCAGCATAACCCTTTCATCCCCTCCCTGACGACGTCTGCCCCCTTCGAGTTTACGTTTGAGTGCTCAAGTAGCGGACTGGAGCTAATCAAGCAATGCACGAGCACAGCGGCGCAAAACTTTGTGGACGCCTTCTACGACACGCTGAACCGCGGCAGGAGCCCCGCGCAGTACTATGTCTCGTCGTCGCCCAAACTGACCAACGTCGGCGGCCTCAAGCCCGACATCAGCGTCAACGGCCGCGTCTGCGGCGAGGGCGGCGTGGCCGAGTACGAGGAGCTGCTCAAGGCCCAAGGCACGCCCGTCCACTACGAGGTCCACTCGTTCGACGCGCAGCCGCTCAACCCCAACTACGTCATTGGCCTCACGCCGGCCGAGCAGCAGCAGCCCGTCAGCACCACGCGCGAGCGCGACGTCGCGGAACGGCTCAGCTTTTCAGTCCAGGTCAGCGGCGCCGTCAAGCTCGGCAAGGGCGAGGATGTCACGGAGAAGGACTTTAATGAGGCCTTCGTCCTGGTGCCACACTGGGAGTCCCAGGGTCGCAATGCGAGCAGGAACGCGAGAAGGTATCTGGTCGTTAGCCAGAACTTCCGCTCGTTTTAAGGGAGGGGTGGTGGAGGGGAGGTAGTTGAAGAGCTTGGACTCGGGCGCTGAGGACAAGAACTGCCGAGAGAGGAAGAGGAAGAGGAGTAGGGGAAGGCTTTCAGAGACTAGCAGCAAGCTATCGAGCGAGACCATGGATTCATCGCGAAATTCCGGGCATTGCCACGGTACGCCGACTTGAACTGAAGGAAGGAGTAGCTTAGCTATTTCTAGCCCAAAAGAGCAGATACACCCGCATAAATAGTTCGCATTGTGACTTTATACTTCTCGGGCCATGATGGAATGAGCCAATGCGATTGCGAATTTGTATTAGTTTCGTTATTAGCACGTAGAATGAGCATCTCATAATAATGAGACTCATGACGATGGCCATATCTGTCTGGTCGATGTATACAGGTTACACGTTACACGTATAGGGTAATTCTAGGGTAAGAGAAAGTGAAGGGAGCCTTCACCTGACGGACTAGAGACCAGCAGCCTGACCTGGGTATAGGGTAATTCTAGGGTAATGGAAACGCTGGCGGTTGAGCCCCGGGCACCTGGATGGGGAAGCTCTTAAGGAGCTTGAGCTTGCGGCCCACGGCTTCTGGCGGAAAGCCGCGGGTGCTAAGGTTATCATTGGAGCAAAATCCTGGGGAAGTGCAGACAAGACTTCTCCTAGTGACGGTTAGAGCATGCAGGTCGGGGGTGAGTATAGTGTTTTGTCTGCATCTGCGGAGAATCCGATGATAAGTCGATATCATATCACGACAAGTCTCAGGGCCGCGTGTGGTGATCATAGGCTCGGCCGGATAGGCGACGGCGCAGATAAGCCAATGGCGGGCACAGTTCACGCCCTGCGGCCGACCTGCGGGTCAAGCCCGAAAACCGGAAGCTTTTGCTTTACTGTAGTCCTGGTTGTGTTTCTTGTTTCTTTTTTGGCTCGGGGTGCTTAATTTAGTTGCCTTCACTCCACAAACTCCGGGGCCGTTCGTTATCAAAGAAAAGCCACGCCTGAGATGTACCTACCAGTAGCACTGACTAGCAACATAACCAGAGGGATGCACGCATGCCCCCATCTGATGATGAGGGAATGAGCACCGAACCGGAGGCCGGAGGGGGCTAACAGGTTCGGTTGGCCCACTTTACACGCTGATGGATTGAGGTACTGCTCTAGATTAGTGGGCAAGTCGTACTTTTGCAAGTCGTATAAAAGGACGAACATGCACCTTGAGCCCAGCCATTGATCGATACCTACCTGGATCTTATCTTATACGAGTCTCACAACTGCTCGCAGATATCAAGCTATACTTACTTGGCCAGTGAAAAAAAATTTCTCGAGATAAGAGCACGTTAGGGCCATATTTGTGTTATCTAGTTTCAGACTTGTCCGTGTTGGCATCTACCCAATCTACGGGAACCGCAACGCGTTCCACGCCGACACCACCTTCCCCTAAGTACAATTCCACCCCTCAAAGAAGCCATGGGATCGTACTCTTCAGAGCCGGAGCCTCAAAAGCTCTGGATAGAGACGCCATGCATCCCATCAACGCCCATGTCCCAAGCAGCGGGCTGGTAAGTCACTCACCACCCTCTTGTCTTTTCCTTCACAAAAGGGGGAACCGCTAATGTCGAAAACAGTAACATCTTCCTCAAACTCGAGAACCTGCAACCCTCGGGCTCCTTCAAGTCCCGCGGCATCGGCAACATGATGTACAAAGCCATGCTGTCGCAGCAGCAGCACCCCACGGGCAAGCCCGCCCACTTCTACTGCTCCTCGGGCGGCAACGCGGGCCTCGCCTGCGCCACGGCCGCCATCACCCTCGCCCGCCCCTGCACCATCGTCGTGCCCCTCAGCACCTCGGCCTTCATGATTGGCAAGCTGCGCCAGCTCGGCGCCGAGGTCGTCCAGGTCGGCGAGCACTGGGCCGCCGCCGACGCGCACATGCGCGAGCACTTGTTGGGTGCCGACGAGGCCGGCGTCTACGTGCCGCCCTTTGATCATCCGGATGTCTGGGACGGCGCGGCGACCATGATCGACGAGTTGGCCGTGCAGCTTCCGCCCCTACTGGTTGACAACGGTAGCCAAGGGGTTAGCGATGGGGTGCCTGATGCTATCGTGTGTAACTGTGGCGGTGGAGGCTTACTGAACGGGATCATGGAGGGCGTAGAGAGGCAGACGAAGAAGAGATGGGCTCCCCGTGGGGGCGCCAAGAGCCAGAGACGGCCGCGGGTGCTCACAGTCGAGACGGTTGGCGCTGACAGCCTCCACGCGAGCGCGCAGGCGGGCAAGCACGTCACCATCCCCAAGATCACGAGCATCGCGACCAGCCTGGGCGCGACGCGGGTGTCGGCCAAGACGTGGGAGTGGTACAGCCGGTCAGCAGCGGCGGCGGCGGCATCGGCGGACCCGGAGGCCCCGCCCGCCACGGACCTGACGAGCGCCACGGTCACAGACGCCGAGGCCGTCATGGGCTCGGCGCGGCTCGCCGACGACGCGCGGATCCTGGTCGAGGTTGCGTGCGGCGCCACCATCGCCACCGTCTACAACGGGGAGCTGCGGCGGACGCTGGGCAAGGGGCTCGGCGACGCGGAGTGGGCGGCGATGAATGTCGTCATTATCGTGTGCGGTGGCAGTAACATCTCCTTGGAGATGCTGAGGGCTTACCAGGAGAAATATGGTGTCTGAGCGGTTGCATTAGATATAGCGTGGGTTTCGGTATATATTTTAGAACGACGTGTTATCGCCGCCTGATTAATTCGCATAGAAACCTCGATGAACAACATATATGGAAAACTATCGCCTTTTTCTTCCGTGTATTGTGATGCCGGTCTATGCAAACGTATGCCTGTCTTATAGCGCCTAGTTGGCCTCTGTGGGCAGTCCAGATCTATCGTACTTCGCCTCTCTATACCCGTCCACGCCCTCCCCTCCGTGCTTTTCCCCAACAAGAGCGGAAGGCGAGAGCACCATCTCGATCTCGCCAAAGTAGTTCACCTCCCCCCGCTGCCGGAACCCGAACCCAGTGAAGAGCGCGATGCTCCCCGCGTTGGACGCCTTGATGCGCACCACGAACTCGCGGATCTCGAGTTTCCTGCCCGCTGCTGCTGCTGCCCCTCCTCCTCCTCCTCCTCCTTGCGAGATCCTTTGCGTCTCCTCCGCCATTGCATACTCGCCCAAGATGCCCGCCCGGTTCCGCGCCACGAACGCCAGCAGCGCGCCCACGGCCGCCTTGCCAAGGCCCTTGCCGCGGTCCGCGGCGCCGGCGATCATGACGTCGACCTCGGCGCGGACGAACTCTGCACCGCTCGAAGAAGAAGAAGAAGACAAAGTTTGCGCCCCGCTCTCCTCTTCTTCGTTGTCGTCGTCGTCCCAAGGCGTGAGGAACATGTTGATGTCGCCGAGCATGCGCCCGGGCACATCGTCGCGGCCCGCCACGACCGTCTCGCCACCGTCCTTTGCGCCAGCCGCAGACTCGAGCGGCCGGCAGAGGATGAAGGTCAGCTTGTCGGCCGATGTGCGCCAGGAGACCTGGTTCTCGTATTCCTCTTGGAGCATGAGGCGGTCCGACGCTGTGGCTTCCCGAATGGCCTTTTTTGGTTTCACCGAGTTAGGACTTTTGGTAGCTTTGTTTATCGCATGCATCCAGACGAGAGATTTGCCAATCTTGGCAAATTTAAAAAACAATAATGATAAAAACCTACCTCATCTTCCATCCATGAGTGGTACTGTGGGACGTGATGCGCATCGTACGGGACGAGCAGGACTCGCTCGGTGGAGACCGCTGGTTTGGGGGGTTTCTTACAGTTAGCACTCCGTTTTTCTCGACGTCGAGATACTTGCAGTAGAAATGCCATTTACCTATCTTCTCGTTGTATCTCATGATTTCGGCTGACTTTTGGATTCAAGAGGGGCAATTGCCCAATTTAGACCGAGTTCACCGGGCAATTGTGTTGTTCAGGTAGATGAAGTCTAAAATGTGTGAATTTTTCATTGGGCGGAGTCGTACGAGAAAAACCGCAGCCGTCTTTCGCTTTTCCACTCTCGAGCCGCCGATATAGCAGCCCCCTTCCATATACAGCCCCTAGTCTGGGTATCAACAACCTCCGTTTTGATTTTCTATCAAGATACTTGAGTATACATATGTACAGCTGATTGTGTACAACATTTCACCGCCCAGGCATCCCATCAGCCTTCAGCCGGGATAGGTGGGAACAGACTACTTTGTGCGCCTTCGCCAAGGGCTACAGCAGAAACACCATATGCGGAATCACTGTCAAAACGAGCATGATCAAATGTTCTCTGTCCTTGGCCAACACCAAGTCGGTCGAGGAGTCCTGCCGACTTCTCGGGCATGAAAGGCTGCAGCAAAATACCAGCAACGCGCAGAGCCTCCGCGGCATGGAAGATAATCTGGTGGGCAGCCTCGACGTCCCCTCGCTTCACCAAGTTCCATGGCTCGGTATGCTGCAGGAGTCGATTTGCCTTGAAAATAGACCACGTTAGAAATTACCGGATAACTTCCCACAAAGGTCAGAACTCACCTGGAACACGACCTCCATGATCTCCTTAAGTGCACGGCCTGGGTTCAGCTGTTCTTCAAAGGAATCAGCTGCCATCCGGCTCAGGCCCTCAGTCGCCTGTCGGAGTTCTGTGATCTCCGCTTGCATGGGTTCGAGTTCCCCATCGAGGGGCCTGAAACCGTTTCCATGGGCTTGTTCGATTATACTTCTAACGTTCCAGGCCTTGGAACGCGTGACACGATTCAGTAACCCTCCTAGACCACCCTGAAGACCTCTCTTGTACCTCTCAACGATAAAAGAATTGTCATAATCGGAATCCTGGGAGATACCACCGTTGTAGATCATGAAATAGCGCATGGTATCGACGCCCCACCGATCAATAGCGAAAAAGGGGTTCACAACATTGCCGATCGACTTGGACATCTTTCGGGAGTCCATCATCCAGTGCCCATGGCTCAGGACCCGCTTCGGGAGCGGTAAGTCGAGAGCAAGTAACAATGCCGGCCAGTATACGCAATGGAAGCGTACAATATCCTTGCCAATAATGTGGACATCCGCTGGCCATCCGAGGGCACTCTCCGATCCCGGCGTCCACATAGGGTAGCCAGCTTTGGTGATGTAGTTGATGAGGGCGTCAACCCAGACATAGATAGTCTGGCTTGGATCGTCAGGGACCGGAATTCCCCAGCTCAGTCGACTTACTGGGCGCGACACCGACAGATCCTCGAGATTGTTCTGCACCCAGCTGACCACGTCAGCCATGCGGCTAGCTGGCACCACCCATTGCGGGTTTTCCTTGTAGAATTGAAGCAGCCTATCTTTTAGGTCGGTCATCCGGAAGTGGTAGTTCCTTTCTTCAGTCCATTCGACTTCATTCCCCGTCTCAATCGACGCTATGAACGGTTTGCCGGTCATGGAGTTGACCCGTTTCTCGACCATGTTCTCGGGGTAGAAGGTCTCGTCGCTTACGCAGTACCAGCCCTCGTGTTTCGATTCGTAGATGTAGCCGCGCTCGCGCAATCGACCCCAGAAGTACTCGACCGCCTCGCGATGGTCCGGGTCCGTCGTGCGTATGAAGTAGTCGTTCGACATGTTGGCTTTCTGGGCCAGGTCCATGAAGGTTTCGGCAGTGCTGTCGCAGAAGATCTTGGGTGGCACTTCCTGCAGCTCGGCGGCGCGCTGGACCTTCATCCCGTGCTCGTCGGTGCCTGTGCACAGGTAGGCCTGCCGGCCCTTAAGCACCGCCCAGCGCTTGAAGACATCGGCCATGACCATGGAGTAGAGGTGGCCGACGTGGGGGGCTGATACGAATTAGTTGGCGACGTCAGCTTTCCCAATGGCCCACGGCATGTGAAAGCATGTTCACAGCTTACCGGCATTGACGTAGAATATGGGTGTCGTCACATAATACGGCTTTGGGGCAGCAGCAGCGCTCTTTCCAGCCAAGCTGCTGCTGAAGCTCCTCCGGTAGCTGGGTAAGGTGGATGGCCTTGGTGCGCCATGGCGTTTACAAGAGGAGCACACCCAGCCCGCACGAAGGGCCGTGTACAATGGCGATCTGGGCAGCTTCAAAGCCGAAGCTGTCAGAAAGCCCTGCATGGTTGCGATGGTAGCTTGGTTACTGTATCTTCCCCAGCTTTCTTCTAGACAATCCAAGCTCGAAATTGTTCAATGTCGGAGCAGTTGATAGCTCTTTCCCCGACGCACCACCCTGCGCTAGCAATTGGGAGTGTCCAGGCACTGTAAACACTGTGCAGAGTGGATAAGGTGTCGTAGCAAATTGGCGTGGAAGCCTTTTGTGGGGCCTGCATCCTCGTCCAGAACGTTTTTATTTTTCGGGGAACCGCTATGGAATCGGGGAGCGGCCCGCCCGCAGCAAAAGACAGAGAGGGAGGTGGGAGGGGAGGGGTTCATTGCTACATACATACACCGATTCCCGAGACAAACTCCCCTTCCCCTGGGTAATTGGGCAATTGAGAAAATGTAAGACAACACGACAGCTGTCGTGGAGTTGTCTGGACTCTGGACTCGGGAGTAGCTGTGTGTCCATGGCTTTGTCTCATGCTGCCAGATTACCTATTGCTTGGCTGTAACCTCGACTCCAAGTCAAACTCAGTTCAACAAAGGCACGAAATGTTCACCGTTGAACATTCACCGTGGTGGTTTCGAACCCCAAACCCAACGAATTGGGAAGGATCCGATTGGAAAAACATCAATGGTAGCACTATGTGTCCTTTCTTCATGACTCATGGCATTTTCTGATTGGGCTGTCCTGTTGATCAAGACGGTGGTTATGTCCACTACGGCCTTGGGGCCACGCTCGCAGTTGGGCCAGAGGTCGTTCGAGAAGAAGTCGTACAATGAATGGGAATGAGCGAATGCATTCAGGCACTGAAGCCCCCCAAATCACTTAGTAGTACACCATCACCATCTATTTGATGTGATAAGCTGCAGGGGTCCATGGTTATGTGGTTATGTAGTGGGGTAGTCCCCCAATCCACGGGTTTTCCAATTGGCCAATTCTGACTGGCTGGACGGACAAGAGTCGCGTTCCGCGACGCCGGGACTATTGATGCACTGTACTGTACTGCTAAGTTAACTGGTAATTTACGGGAATTGTCCATTTGGAGAAACGGCTGCTCTGATTGGAAACTTGTCCAGAAGTCGCAAAGGGGTTCATCGTCCACTGACGGATGACCTTGCTGACCGTCCATAGTTATAGTTGTACGTATCAACAAACAACTAATAAGCTGCGCAGTACCTTTCTTACGTTGGATATACTACCTCACTACTACTTTATTACACTTTCACTTCATTCGCTACCCTAGAGCTCGTTGCTGTCCAGTCTCTACTATTAATATTCAATTCCAACAACTCTCGGCGAATATCAGATCTTGGCTGTTGGGCGCATTCGCATCATCGCCCGCCCTCTTCCTCCACGCCTGGGCCCTTGACTCGCGAAAAGAACCGACTGCCCTTTGTGCAATATACAAGACGCAACCTGCCACCGCCATCTACCTAGGTACATAAGCACTTGCGTGTCGCGCACATAGAGCTCTTGTGCCACCTTCCGCTTGGTCCGATAGTGCTGTCACCCCGGGTCGCCCTGCCATTCCGGGTCGCTGTCTCTTTTAGACTTTGCTAGAACACAATCTAGAACAAAGTCCTGTCACAACTGTCGTCCGAGCCTGGTGTCGTCTTAAGGTTCGTTTCAACCAAGGGAAAGCCACAAAGGCATTGGAACATCACCTGACCCCAAGTTGGCCCTCACTTTTTGGCTATTTACCTACCGCCTATACGAATGACTTGCGTCCCCCTCACGCCCGAGAGCGAGACTTCGGATATGTCGAACGGCATCAACGGCACCGACGGCGCCCATGGCATCGAGAGCATCGAGAGTATAGAAAACCTGCGCCTCAACGGACGCTTCACCGGCAGTGGTTCAGGAAACGGCATAATTCCTTCGCATGACCCCGTAAGAATAAAGATGGCCCGCAAACAGTCAAGTCCCATGATGCCCGCCTTCATGGTGTCAGCCCCAGGCAAAGTCATTGTGTTTGGCGAGCATGCAGTGGTGCATGGAAAGGTAAGGCTACGCTGCACAGAAGACTGCAGGCGCATCTGCGATTTGCAACCTTCTTCTAGTGGCCCGGCACACTGCTTACACATTCTGCTTCACAGGCTGCCGTCGCCGCTTCGATATCGCTACGATCATATCTCCTTGTTACGACCCTCTCCAAGTCCAGGCGCACCCTGATCCTACGCTTCCCCGATATCGATTTAAACCACGAGTGGAACATCGACGACCTTCCTTGGGATGCATTCCAGCACCCGTCCAAGAAGAAGTACTATTACGACCTGGTGACGAGCCTTGATGAAGATCTCCTGGCAGAAATTCGGCCCCATCTTGCCAACCTCTCGCCTGACAAATCCGAATCGGAGAGGAAGGTCCATCAGAATGCGGCCTTGGGTTTCTTATACCTCTTCCTCTCATTGGGTCAGCCCAAGTTCCCAGGCTGCATGTACACTCTGCGATCAACGATTCCGATTGGTGCCGGTCTTGGCAGCAGTGCGTCTATCGCTGTGTGCATTTCAGGGGCTCTGTTGCTGCAATTGCGCACACTCTCGGGGCCACACCCCGACCAGCCGCCAGAGGAAGCGCGACTACAGGTGGAGCGCGTGAATCGATGGGCATACGTCTTCGAAATGTGCATTCACGGCAATCCATCAGGCGTGGACAACACATGCTCTACGCAAGGCAAAGGTGTGGTCTTCCAGAGACCAGACTACCAGAAGCCCTCCTTGGTCAAGCCGCTCTGGGACTTCCCGGAACTGCCCCTGTTGTTAGTGAACACCAAGCAAGCCAAATCCACAGCCGTTGAGGTTGGCAAGGTCCAAAAACTCAAGGACACCCACCCGAAACTAGTGGGATCTATCTTGGACGCCATCGACAAGGTTACCCGCAGTGCAAACGAGATAATTGACGGAGACGAATTCGATAGTGAAGATGAAGAGAGTCTCCGTCGCATTGGTGAGCTTATGACGATTAATCACGGTCTTTTGGTCTCGCTGGGAGTCTCGCATCCTCGTCTTGAAAGGATAAGAGAATTGGTGGACCACGAAGGTATTGGGTGGACTAAGCTCACGGGCGCCGGAGGCGGAGGTTGCTCAATAACGCTGATGCGGCCTGGTGTCCCGAAGGAGAAGCTCCAGCGTCTGGAGGAGCAGCTCGAGGAAGAAGGCTATGAGAAGTTCGAGACGACCCTGGGAGGCGATGGCATTGGTGTTCTCTGGCCGGCTGTCCTCAAGAATGGCCTTGACGAAGATGAGGAGGGTGGCATGGAAATCAATCTCGACAAGTTCCTCAGCGCCGAAGGTAATGAAGGGGTAGAGAAACTGGTGGGTGTCCATAGCGGAGGCGCTGAACGGGAAGGCTGGAAGTTCTGGCGAGTCGAGAGTCGCTAATGAATCGTTGCGAATGCCATGGCTTTGCAAGACAGGCGGCTATTGAACTACCTGAGAGAATATCTTTCTGTATAGCTTCTGACTTGGCTTAGCTATGCGCCTGCACCGATGGTACTGATGTCTATGATTCGCTACGTCGCTTTGTATGCCTCGGATATATGGAAACCGGTATCTTGATCTATACCTTAATGTTGCACGTTTTGTCACCTAGAACCTTTATTACTTAGAGTCTAAACCTTGCGGTACTGCCCTTTTCTGTTTGGCAGATTCGCAAGGAAACCCAAATAGAAAAAATTCAATTCCAGGCTTCAAAAAAGTATAAAATCATGTATTTGGGATAAGCTCTTGGACGGGCAGGTGTGGTGTGGTTGATTGCTCTCTCCGAGCAATGTCTGAATCACTGTGCGCACCAAAACTGCCCATCCCACTTGCCCACCCACACATGCCTCTATCATCATAACCCCACCATAGAACTCGACTTACGATTAGGGAAGCTCCAATCCGCCGAACCTCCAAAGGCTACTTAGATGTTTCCTAGCCAAAATGCCACCTAAGAACAACAAAGGCGGCGCCAAAGCCAAGGAATCCAGTGGTGAGTGGTGATCAGAGGCAGGTTATGTACGGAATTGAAGCAAAATTCGGCTGACATGCGAGCAGTGAACCAACAAGACGTTGCAAATACCCAGACTGTTTTCGAGCGCGCCCAGGCCGTCTACGATCTAGTCCGGCCGCCCTACGACAAGGAACGCGAAGAGCTCGGTGGTCTTCACGCCCTCTCAACGGTAGAGAAAACAGCTTACACCAACTATTTCTTCACCGCACCCGACGAGTACAGCAACCTGCCCAAGAAGGCGCAGAAGGAGCTGTGGAAGCAGGTCAACGAGTCGAACCGCCCGCTGCGACGCGGCCAGATCGACAAGCCCAAGCCGGATCAGTGGGGCAAAGACAAGAACGGCCGAAACATCGGCGACTATCCGGTCCAGCAATACGAGAAGCGCATCGAGAAGTTGGCTCAGCTCAACTGCGTGAAGGTCCTTGGACGGAGGTTCGCCAGCAAACGGCTTTTTGCCAGCAAAGGCCTTGTGGATAACAGCACGGGCGAAAAGTATACCTTGACGGAAGAAGACATCAATACCGAGAGGCAGCGGCGAAAAGAAATGGCAGCCCTCACAAGAGAAATCTACGGCACGAAGATGGGCCCGTACTCGACGGATCCGGAATGGGACGATGTCGTGCCCGTACCGCAGATGGAGCCGGAAGGCGCCTTGGCGGCTATTGCGTACCCTGAGGACTATGCCGAGTGTAAGTATTGATTCCTTCCCCAATTCCCGTGCCCGCGGCGAAATGGCAGCCTGCTAATACAGCTTCGATGTAGCGATGTCCTATCTACGAGCGGTTATGGCCGCGAACGAATACAGCCCACGCTGCCTCAAGCTGACGGAGCATATCATTTCCATGAACCCGGCTCACTACACGGTCTGGCTTTACCGCTTCGCCATCATCCAGCACCTCGATCTGCCGCTGCTGGACGAGATCGAGTGGCTCAACAATGTCGCCCTCGACTACCTCAAGAACTACCAGATCTGGCACCACCGCCAGCTGCTCCTCGACCACTACTACCCCACCATCGCCGACACACCCGACGAGGTGAAGCGCTTCGCCCGGACCGAGCGCGCCTTCGTCATGGAGATGTTCGCCGAGGACGCCAAGAACTACCACGTCTGGAGCTACCGCCAGTACCTGACGCGCAAGCTGGGCATGTGGGAGAACGAGGAGCACGGTGAGCTTGACAGCATCGAGGGCATGATCGACGACGACGTGCGCAACAACTCGGCTTGGTCCCACCGCTTCTTCTTGGTCTTCTCCAACCCGCGTTACTCCACCCCCGACTCCCACGCCACCGAGCCCGACCCCAAGGTCCCCGCCGACGTCGTCAACCGCGAGATCGCCTACGCCCAGGCCAAGATCGAGCTGGCGCCCCAGAACCAGAGCCCTTGGAATTACCTGCGCGGCGTGTTGGCCAAGGGTGGACGCAAGCTCGGGTCAGTCCAAGATTTTGTCGAGCAGTACGTGGACAACCTGGGCGAAGAGACGGAGCAGGTCCGCAGCTCCCATGCCCTGGAGCTTTTGGCGGATATCTACGAGGATATCGGCGCCAAGGAGAAGGCGGATCTGTGCTGGAGACGGCTGGGCGAGAAGTGGGACCGCATACGTCTCGGATACTGGGAGTGGAAGCGAAGGACTATGGAGGCTGCCAGCAACTAGGGACCCGGGCTCCTCCAAGGGTATACGACATGTCATCTTACGCTCGGAGAGTAGTAGGCACTGGTATCGCTAGGTATATGGTTATAGGGCGGTTAGATCCTGTCACAATGCAGCTTCGGCCATAGGTTCGTTGTAGATAACGCGCTGTTCTTGGTAGCAGCATTACGACAGGATAGAGAGGTAGCTATTCGTATACAGGCATTCTGCTGACGCAAAACAGGCACATTGAGGGGAAGTTTAGCGGATCATCCAGAACATCATCAGCGTCAAACAGCGATTTGGCTATCGGCTTAGCCTTTGTTTGCATAGCGTGCATATGAGGAGTTTTGAAATCGATGCGTTCTGTTGCCGGCGAATAAAAGAATGTCTAGAACAATATCAAAAATGACAAACGAATATGACCTTCCTGCTGAGACTACTACCGCCCCTTTTCCCATATTGTTGTACATTGTCGTTTCGCATCACCCGAATAGCGAGCGCTCCGCCCCTCGCCATATCAACAGCCTGCACCATTCCCAGACAAATTCGCCAGGAACGAGGCCATGATGGCGACAAAGGCGCAGACCCCGACCAGCGCGCGGCCGTAGTTGGTCTCGAGGTACGTGATGATGACAAGGAACACAGCGGTCGACGCGCAGGCGATGCTGAACGACACCCACTTGCTGCGGCACCGGTCCCGGCTGCTGTCGGCGTAGAAGTGCAGCAGACCCACGGGGATCAGCAGCACCACGGCGCTGAACAGCGCGATCAGGATCTTTTGCAGGATGCCCAGGCGACGCGCCCGGGTTTCGTACACGAACTCGCCGCTGTCGCCTTGGCTTCCGTTGGGAATGTCGTCGGTGTCGGGGGGTCGGTGGATTTTCTCGCGCTTGACGAAGCAGAAGAGGACTATGCTTAAGAATCGCTAGAGTTGGGTTTGTTTTGGGTTTTGTTAGAAAGAACAGACGACTGATGAGTAGGTATGTACATGGAGAGTAGGGGGTGGGGGGTAGCGACGGAGGAAAGAGAGCGGTTGGCTGTCTTAGAGTCAAGAAAAGGGCGCCTTCTCCCCATTTCTAGATCGGAGCGTTGTCCCAGACGTACCTGGAAGCGGGGCCCGGTAGTGTACAAAAGGCTCTCAAACCATTGGGGCACCGTCTCGCGGGACGTGTTCACGAAGTCGTCGCGGGCCCAGAGGTACTGGTGCGCGGCCTGGCCCGGCAGTTGGTCCTTGGTGACGGCTAGGTAATGGACGAGGTGCTGCTTGCGGGAGACTCGCCGCATGGACTGGAAGTCGGTTTCCATCCTCATGAAGTGGTCTGTAGACATGGCATGCACGGTTCACGGTCAGTCAGTCAGTCGGATAATTGGTCTCGTCTGTCTTGGATCCTCCCACCTTGACGTCGGAGTGTGTTGGGGGCGCGCAACGTACGGTATTCTTTGAGGATGCTCTTGGCGTTGCCAATCAAGTGCGCTCTCTGTTCTCCGTGATTTATGCTGTGGCCGGCGCAGGCATTCGAGACAGGGGCCGTATCTTGAGGTTGCTGGATAGGGATCGCTGTAGGTTGCATCTGCTGGCCTCGCTGTTCGGGTGCTGTATGGGGCCGCGTCCGCTGGTCAGTGGCTTCATGTTGGGGCTTCTGAATAGGGGTCGCCGCAGGCTGGATATGTTGGTTTCGCTGTTCGGGTGCTGTATGGGGTCGAGCCCGCTGGTAGGTGGTGGCTTCGTGCTGAGGCTGCTGAATAGGGGTATGCCGCTTCTGCGGGACTTCGACGCCACAGCACTGGGCGAGGAACTTGTGACGGTCAAAAGGCAGGGTTCTAAGTACACCGTTATGTCTGTCTGCGCGGTCTAGCTCGAATAGCTTGAGGTCGATGCAGTCCAGTTCCACCTCGAAGTTGACCAAGATGCGCTGCATGAGGTTGCTGAATCTGCGGTGGATGGCGGCGTTGGAGAGGAACATCTGTCTCGAGGCGACTGCTGGCCATCCACTAGGGGCGCTATCCACTACGATCCAACGTTGGGATTAGGCTCGTCCCCTGTTTGTTGACATATAAAATTTGAACTTACTGACGTCCTCGTCGGTGTAGAGATCTGGATGTTCGCTGTCTTTCTCGGAGTCGTTCTCTGAGGATCGAACCCCTGAATTAGTATCCGGCTGCTAGCACGACCAGTGCACATGGTACCTACTATGCGAGATGGGAGTTGCCATTGCTTGCAGCTCCGCCTCCGGTCCTACACGGAAATGGTTCATCTCTAAAGGGGTGGTTATGTTGGATTCGAGGTCCCTCATTGTCTTGTCGGTGAGTCTGGTCTTGATGGTCCGTTTTCTTTGATCTGCCTGAGCATATCGACAAATTGAGGATTTCGATAGGTATATATAGTCTAATCCTAGTAGAGCACACAGCTCGAGGCTTAGTACAATAGTCTAACAAGCGCCGACAAGAAATAGAGCGCGCTTCGTCGGTATCGCCGTGCCCTGGCAAGATGAGGCTCAAAAGCAAGAGAGGGTGTACGAGGAATGGACAAGATGGGTGCTGTTATTCGGTGAAAACCAACACTCCATGATTTCAAGCCATACAGTTGGACAAGGAGAATATGTCGCCCGTTTCACGCCGACTCTTTGCATAAGGTCCGGACCGAAGTAACTTCGGGGGCGGGATTATGTCACCAATGGCGATGCGGGAAGTTCGGGATGGTGTGTAGAGTGCAGTAAATCTGACCAATTCGAATCCCCAACACAGAAAGAAGACGGAGCGCCAACTTCATCGGCTTCAACGAGGCTGACGCCATTTTGGGCTCCTACTTGTCGTTGCTGTCGGCAACGGCGCCTAAGGGGATGGAATAAATTGAACAATGGCCCTACGCCCCCTTTCAAGTGAGGTCGGAACGAAAATAGACAGACTATGAAACCATAATGCAATCCTGGTTCTTGATTATGATGTGTAATAGGGAGGAGTGTTTTGCGATTTCGTCTCATGATGTCAACTACGAGTCTGTAAAGGTTCAAGGCTTCTCGGACAAGATCCTGTAGGATGTCGGGTTTGCGCCGTAGGTATGTGTGCTGTGTTGTATTTTCAAAACGAGTAAGGGGGCTAGGGGCCAACAGCGATGGGTCTGACGGGTCTGGCACTGTCTGCCTCCTGTTCTGCTGGTATCAACATCGCCAGCCTACTTACGCAGCAACCCGTCAGATAACCGCAGGACCGCTTGGCTGAAGGGGGTAGGGTCTCTCAAAGATGGATTGGATACTTATTAGTCTTTCTGAACAAACTCTCGCATTCTTTCTACTTTCAAGGACTCTTTTATAAATAAATGGCTGCTCTGTAACGTAGCCAAGAAGAAAACATGATTCGAGCCCCCTGTTTCCACAATGGACCAAGAGACACGATTTGAACATCTCTTCTCTATAAAATGGACTTGGAAGCTCCAGTCAAGTATCGAGATGTTATGGAAGAGGAAGGAACATTAGGGGCAGAGACCTGGAGCAAAGGAGACTCAATTCGGACCGGAGGAACCGCAGTTAATGATGTCTTTGGGGATCTGGTAACACCTACCAAAGCATGGCGGCTAATGGCTTGAGAGACACAGGCCACGAGGAGAGCCAGCCCCCTAGGTTGTATCAACTCGTCATGCTTCCAATCAATATCACCTTGATTATCGAGAGGCCCATCCTTGTCTCCGCCTATCGCTAGCTTAGTACACCTCGAGCTGGGCCGAGTGGTGCGTTGCCAAACCTCATTGGGTCTTCACTGATGCAGTGATAACTCCTTGCCTGCCAGAACTTAACTGCTGATCAAAATGGCAAGCACCCTGGGCACTAAGTCAGACCTCGATTCCCATAAATAACCGAAGGTTTTTCCATCCATTTTTACTGGCACTCTTTGCTGCGGAGTTCAGACTCTTCTCCCTTCGCAATTCCAAGACAGGACCTTCGATGCGATCATTTTCCATTCGGTCCTTTTCGTTTCCACCAAGCAAAATCTACGATCGCCTGGTGTCAAACATTCCACCCCTGGGCAAAACTGCCGGCCAAAGCCGGAGATTTCCCCATAACCCCGGAACTTGGGGTATTCGCGACCCGGGCATCCCGGTATCCTCTATCAATGGCGGGACTAACGTAATGTGATAGTGTGTTTGGTGACATTATCGGCAAAGGAAGTCATTCGGCAAGGGCAATGACTGGCTGGTCTCAATGGTCGACATGGGGGGGCATATGAGGCATATTGAAGCCAAGGCGTTCCCACCCGCACCTGGCCGCACTGGAGCATCCAATACGGGGGAAGCCTCTAGTTCCCCAGTGGGGGGTTTCTGTGCGAAACATCGGAAGCGGGAAAGCCAGCGAGACATTATCCTGATGTCTTGACGCAACATCCCGTGCCGCTTCCTTTAAGCTTGGTCCATCCGGATCCCGGAAATTGATCTTTCTCCATTATCTCCGTCCTGGCCCGGCCCACCTGTGGATTTTGTCCACACCCTCTCGGACCGAAGAAAAGGGGGTGGACGACCATCAATGGTCCTGGTCCCGATCATCTCCTAAGAACACCTCGGTCAGGGCAATTCCATCAGCCAAATGTTTCCTTGAGACCAACATCTGTCATTGCATATCCCACCAGTGGCGTCTCGGTTATCGGGTGGGCCCTTTGTCCTCTTGGGCCTCCAAAAATAACACCGCGTCTCGCACGTCGACGGATACGAGACAAAGGTCGGGAAAAAGTCGAGTTGCAGCTTGCTTTCGAACTTATTGATCAAGACGATGAGAGCTTGGCTTGTTCGACCCTTGATCTGATACCGTGTTGTTGGGTCATGATGTTCTGTGGGCAATTGGCGGCTTAGAGGCTCTGGGCTTAGCGACAAACGGACGGTCGCCAATTTGTGAGATGGCCATTTCAACCAGCATGAGCAGAGCAGCCCATAACACCTAAGAACAAGGAGGGTAGTCCAGGAAGTCCCCAAACCTCGGGAAAGATCTATTTTTTGATCGATATAGGGGTATCAGAGCTCTGGGTGCCCCTGTTCCTGGTTCGCCTGGATCGGTACGATATTCGAGGTCCCCTGTTTGATTGTGCCTGGAGATGATGGCGAGGGATTAGCCACAGCAGAACACACTGCAGTTGACGTTAACCCTACTAGGGGACGCCCATATTCCCGGGTACCTCGTTTTGGCGTCTTTCAGATTGCTGCAGGCACACCAACCGTTTCAGGATCGGTTATCTCTCAGCCAAAGGAATATTGTCCGTCGCGCAGATTATATTCACGACAATCAAAGACGAAGGCCCAATGCAACCCTCTCTACGCCCTATTTCGAAATGCAGCGCAATTGCGGGCTGGTCTTCGGCTCGGTTACGAGGGCAATGCAACACCCTGGACGTCGATCCCCGAGCTCACCTGGACAACCACCAAAGACAAGCCTGGCTGTTCCGCACTGCCCTTGCATTGGTGTTGATGTTTCGCTAACCACTCGTTACGAGTTCTCCAGCAACTCTCCGAGACTTTCGTCTGAGCGAATCGGGAATCCATTCGAATTGACCCGTCCAGTGTTGAAGACTTTCCTTCTACTACAATTGGAACCTGTTGTAGTGAGCTGAGGGCACATACGGTCGAGGAATTCCAAACCTGCAAACCAGGAGGGGTGCGGCAGGCTGGAGGTCAATAGAGGTCAATAGCTGAGTAGACCTATCGGTCTGTTGGTTGCCTGCGCTGTATTCACTACGTCTGTGCTGCTACCAGGGCCCCTGACCGCCCTGACCATGCCGGGGACAGTCAGGTCGCCATTTCCACCAGATTGTCCCGATCAACAGGCTTGCTGACTCTGTAGCTTTTGCTACCACTCACCCGATTATTATACGATGAAGGAACCGTATTTGCTTGATCTCAACCTGGATATCTTTCTTTGGACCACGAGACTTGGTCAAGCAAAGATGGATTGGAAGATAACGCCTTGTCCTGCATAGAACCATCTGGTTCTGGGATGCGATCCCATTTCCCCACGCCCGACCGTTCGACTGTCATAACCGAATAGGGCACAGCCTGACGACTAGCTCCTCATCTTCGATGCCAACGCCATTGTGCGTTGAATCCGTCACTATTCCGCCGCTTCTTCCTCCCATCTGCGTCGTTGCTGCAGGGCACAGCCAGCCCTAATGGTAAACAAACGACAAGGGGGTAAATGGCGAATGTACTGGTAGTTATTCGCAGATTGAAGCACCATTGGTCCTCGTGTGCTGGAGTATGCTGAGCGCGCCTTTCGCATATTTGAAATTTGAGCGCACAAATTGACCATGTTGAGGGAGCATTCTCACACTCCCGAATATATAAGAGGTTACTCGCACTTCCCCTTTCGTTCTTGTGTTTACATTGTAGAAGACATAGTCTTCCACTGTCATCGAACCTGTTCATGTGTGACTGGTGTCTAGGTCAAACTCGTAACTGTAAGTAGAGGCTAGCCCCCGTATTCTTCTTCGGCGATCTAGCACATAGTCACGGATAACGTTAACTGGTCTATAGGTCTACGCGTCTCTCCATCTCTCCGACCAGGTACCCACCCCAGAGTCATACTCTCGGCCCAAACATCGCAATGAATTTCCCATGGACGTCACGCAAGCCCAAGCCGAAGCCGAAGCAGAAGGCGCGATCCGGCACCTTCTGC
The DNA here is from genome assembly GCA_006508115.1 of Apiospora malaysiana. Classification (NCBI taxonomy): domain Eukaryota; kingdom Fungi; phylum Ascomycota; class Sordariomycetes; order Amphisphaeriales; family Apiosporaceae; genus Apiospora; species Apiospora malaysiana. Next base: position 996,534 of record QUSE01000041.1, on the reverse strand, counting down.
GCGGGGCACACCATAACTATCAAAAGTCCCAAGCCGTCCGGTACTCCAGTGAAAGTACCAGCACCAGTACCCATCCCAACACCAGTACCCGTCCCAGCACAGCCTGGACACCAACCCTCTCCAGCTCCAGGCGCTTAAACAAGTAACTATATCTACGGCTCCGTTTTCCTTGGGAATACCGCATACTATAGATGGATGGGGGGAAAGGTCTCGTCGCGTGGTGCAAAGGTCTGGCTCGTGACAGGTTATCTGGGTGGCAGCACGTCGTTCAAGGTTAGATAGGATCATGACCCAAAACATCTCGGTCAGGACGACTTGAATTGAGCACCGATCTCACATCATGATGTTTCTTGGATATCCTCTTGTGAATTGAACTGCCTAATTGCTGCTGCCACGGTTTAGACCACTCAAGCGGAATGCTTCCTCGCCCTTGTGGTAGCATTATCGTATAGAAGCTGTCTGTAATCTTCGTACTTTTATGGTATGCTAGCTGTATCATCTAGCTGTGTTGAGAGACGCGTATCGAGTTGTAGTTTCGAGATTTGTCTAGATCCGAAGACCACAGGTTGCCGTTGTCCTGTCACACGTCCCGTTGGCGGCATTATGTGCCGGATTTGGACGTGCTTGGGTCAATGGACACACTCCCCGTGTCAGGGCGAACGTGACACTGACAGCAATGAAAGCATACACTACCTACATACCACTTACGGTTACTTGCCGGTTTTTGATTGCCTTTCATCAATGTTCAGGCCTAAGTCTTAGAGCATTTGGGGGTTGTCTTCTTTGTGTATGACTCTCTTTCCCGGGAGGGAGGGAAGACGGCGTGGTCGGTAGGGGAAACCGTAAGCATGGAATTGTCTATGGTGAGTAGGTATGTGAACGGACTAAGCTCCGGGGAGTAAGTACATACGCCTCTCAGTACATGCCACTTTGACAATAGGCGCTGAGTGTGATAGAGCCCCTCGGGACTCTTCCAATCTCCGCGTACCCACTACACTCGCCCGACTCGTATGGGGAGCCAAATCTTGACCCTGTCGGTGCAGCTCAGTGTTTCGCTCGAGCAGAGATCCATGCTGGCAAAATCTGCCTTCCGTTCTGCCCAACCACTCGCCGGAGGCCGTGAACATATTCTTGAACCCAGTCTCCACCTTAGCTGTCGCATCACGGCACGCATCCTCAACCATGGGGGGGGGGGGGGCGGGGGGGGGGGGGGGGGGGGGGGGGGGGGGGGGGGGGGGGGGGGGGGGGGGGGGGGGGNCCCCCCCCCCCCCCCCCCGCCCCCCTCACCCCCCCCCCCCCCCCCCCCCCCCCCCCAGCCGTGTCGTTCTCGACTCAGGTACGTATGTACCGTACCGCACCTGGAGTAGCATGTAGCTATGCTAATCTCGCATGAGGTGACGTGGCTATACTTTGATCTCCTTACCGCGTACCTCCTTTGTATTGGCATCTTTGGCGCGATGTTACCAACACCATGCAGCTGCGCAGATACTGATCTCGACAGCAGCCAACGTACCCTTGTGGCTAACCATAAGGCAAAAGAATGTGGCTCACCGGGAACGCACACCCAGGTAAAGCCGGAGGAGCGGTGAGTGGATTTGATATGCTGGTCTTCAGCCTGACGGCCTGGCTTTCCATGGATCGCGTAATCAACCCAGAATTTTTCCTTGTACGTACATGTACTATATGCGGCCGAGACTGAACCCCCACAAATGGGCCAGGGAACCTCTTTGAACAAGTATATACCAGTACAGAGTGAGAGTGTACACCCATCACCCACAGGACCCCATCTCCAGGCTCGGTTCAGGAGAGCGGCCCGTCGGCAATGCCCCCTTGCCAGGAATGCCCGATTCATATTACCTCACCAAGAATGAGGCTGCTCAAGCGAAGAAGCTGATTCGCTCCAGTATACCGGGCGCGGCACAAATTCAACGACATTCCATGATTACCGGCCTTGCTACACCAGCCATAGCCGTTCAACAATCTCTTCCCCTGAGGCTGACCCCCTATTGTCAAACAAGGTCTCGAAGAAAGATGAGAGCCTCCCATTCATAGGCTCAAGAATCTGGGAGAGAGCATTACGCAACACCAGAGTAGGCTGCGAATTCAATAGGGGTTCGTTTTATAAATGGCTACAGAAACACTCTCATTAATTAATGACCGCCTCGACAAGGTACTCAGCAACCATGAACTCGAATTGAACATATTCCCGCCAGAGGGCAACGTCGCACCCAAATGCCGTCGTATGACGAAGCAGCCCATGGCTCTCACTTAGCAAGAAACGCGGCCAGAACAGCTATGAACGCGCAAACCCCGATGATGACCTTGACGGTGCTCCTCTCGAAACACGAGAGCGTGAAGACAAAGAGGGCGACAAAAGCCAGCACGACACCGAACTCCGCAGGCTTGGACAGGTTGCCGAAGAACAGGATGGCTACCGGGACGAGCAAGAAGATGGCGACAGTGGGTGCCAAGGTAAACCTGCTGATCCACTTGAGCTTGACAGCGTCGTAGTCGTACTCGCGGCGCCCGTCCTCTCTGCCGGTTCTGGACGGCGCCGCCGACGGTGTCGGGAGATTGAAACATCGGCAAAAGGAGCGGAAGTACTGGCGGAAGAACCTGGAGATCTTCTTCAATCCGGAAAGGGTGAACAAGCGATTAGCATCAATCAACGATTCCTTACGAGTCAAATGGTCGAAAGGGGGTTATCCTTACACATGCAAAGGGCTCCGTGGTGTACAAGAGCCATTCAAATCGCTGGTGAAGCAGATCAGGGCTCGAGGTGATGAAGTCGTCTCTGTTCCATAGGTACTGTGAGGCGGATGGAGCCAGTATGCCGTTGCGTACAATCCTTCGATATACTGCGTAGTGTTGTTTGGGAGAGACCTGGGCCATTGCTTGGATTTCTTTGTTGTCGATAAGGATGTCATCTACACCTAAGTCAGTCTTTGGAGCCAGCTCAGACCTCCTTCTTAACTAGACCGATCACCCACTGTATTCTTTCTTGAGCACCCTGATATTATAGAGAAGACTCTCCCTCTCCTTCATGCGCCCGCGCTTGTTCAGGTCATCCTGGGTCGGTGTGTGGTTGCTGTTTTCGGCGGCAGGGTCGGGCAGCCCTTTGCAAAGCGCCAAGAAGGCATCGCGGTCGAAGGCGTACTGTCGCAAGGCTTCTTCGTCCTCCTCCCGGTCTAGTCGGAGCAGTTCGAGTTCAAGGCAACCGAGGCGTTGTGCGAGATCCAGCAGAATGCGCTTGTCCAGGTATCCAAACCCTCGGTCAATGTCTTCGTTAGGATAAAACTTTTTCCTCGCCGCAATCAACGACGGCCCCTTGCGAGCGTAGTCAACTAAACGTGAAAATCAAAATGCTGCCTTGCTGGGTATTAACGATGGAAGTATTTTCACATACTGACATCTATGTCTGAGTACAGTTCGGGGAAATCGTCGACACGATTCGGTTGCGTCTCTTGATGAAGGTCCATCAGCATCGAAGCCTTCCGACAAAGGCGAACAACATACGTGGTCTCTTAGGGGCTGGCAGTAGCGCATAGTTATCCCCATCAGGTGGTTCCTGGGCGTGTATTTCGATCGGTTGAGTTGCGGCTGCCATGGTGCTCCGAATGCGCTGTTGACACCGAGGATATCCCTGGAGTCTCGAACAACGCAAGAACATCTCATATTATATAGATGCCACATTCATCCGTCCATCACTTGATCCCATCAGGCTGTATCCGCCGAGCCAGTCGCGTAAGGCAACAGACGCCTTCATATTCATTCAGTGTGGCCGGTTGTCTGCTTCAGCAAGTCTCGAGGTGCAGAAAAGGGGGTGTAAGACGAATGGTTGTCAAGACACAGCTTTATTAAGATAGAGAAGCCAACTTGATTAGCTATCAATCAGCGGTCAGTGGAAGTCCTCGATGAGATAGGTTGGGGATACGGCAAGCCGAATCCGTTGTGCAGGGACGGGCCGTAACATATGGGGGGGCTATTGGGGGCCGGTCCGTCGGCTCACCAATGGCCTTCTCTCATATCGCAAGATGGTGTGAAAGAGACAGCACACTGTTTCTTTTGGTGTGTTGCGGTCAAAATCGTATAGAGGTATGCCCAACATAATAACGGCGAGGCTGCCCCTGAGCCAGGCCGAGTTCCCCTCTGCCAATGCGCCTGTTCTCTTTCGCGCTCGATTTTCCTGAGATTAAATAGTTGCGCTTATGCCCACCAAAACTTTGGCTGTACAGTGTTTGAAGAAGGGCGTTCGTCGGGTTGAAATGCTGGGAAGCAACCCTTTCCAAACGCGGATGTAAAGGAAGAAGACTGTTGAAAATGCGAAGAACTGTCAAGAACGAATGCGACCCCATATGCAACGTCTCGAATCATGGACGTCGGAGGTTTGGCTGCAAGTAAGACGAAGTTTACCCAACTCTGTTGGTTTGATGAATGTAAGGCAACGGCGGCATGCATGTAATGGCTATTTTGAGATCCCGGCCAGGTCACGATACCTATGGCACAGAGGGCGAGCCATCCTTTTGGCGTCGCATCCCAGATTTAAACGGCAATTTTCCCTACATGACCGTTGGGGTGTTGATTGATTCCAGTTGTGTAGCTACAGGGCAGGCGTTCTGCAGACGCTCTGCAAGGGTGGTACGTGGACCTATGTCTTCCAACTGCCCAAGGTGATCATTGTTCAGGGGCCGCCAAGGTGTCGTACCAATAATGGCGATGTAGGTTATTCGTCCCGGAATCCCAATGTACGGGAATCATATTTCAACTGACGGTGTCACTGTCTGGATTGAATAAGAAATGGACAACTCTAACAACCCGGGCGACATGCGACGAAGGTGGTATGTTGTGCCCACCACCGAGATCAAATACGAGCGAAATCGACGTAACGACCACGAGAAGCTTGAGACGGTTAATGGTCTCAAGGCTAGACGAGTTGCTTCTGAATTCCAAAGTCGCTGCTTATTTCAATTATGTGGAATATCAAAGGCATCGAGTTTCGAGGACAAGATTGCAGATTGAAAATGATTCAGTGACACGGACACGACCATCTACTAGTCCAGCGATACAGCGAGTCTGTGGATGATGAGAATCTCGGCAATTCAAGACGGCATCCTGATCATTGATTCATACTGGAAAGCTGACAATAGGGGCCAGCCAACTGAACATTGACGTACCTAAGCAACAACACCTCATGGATAGTTGTCGTATCGAATCATTCTAACCTACGACATTTGTTAGGAATTACAACCGGTCAAGTAAAAGGAATCAAATGATCCACGAAGGGAAGTAGATGGGTCTCCATTCAGTCCAATTTTTAATCTATATACAGAAGGCGCTACTGTTGAAACAGAACTAACGTAACCTTACTTGGTTGTATTTGCAGTTGGAGTAGGTATCGCCAAAACCTCTCCACATTTAACCATTCTTTATCAACTATCTAGTAGCAACATCCATCAGTCCTTTGAGAGCATCATTTTCCACCCAAAGACGTCATCTTATGACACAGAAGGTAATAGTCTGGGACCATTGCGCCAACACCGCTTTGAACGACAATGTCTTCCAAGGGGCAAGGGGAAAGGGGCTTCGCCACAGCCTGACTGTCCAACAGGGCTACCCAACAGCAGGTCAAGTTTGCTACAGCCAATACGAGGGGTGCACGCACCTTATCCGCGGTGCTGCAATGCTGGCTCCAGGCATTCGACTACTGAACATGGGCAGGTAACGGCTCATTCGTCAATAGATGGAGGGTCAGATATGTGCGTGCGACATGATCGCCCACGGCATAAGCCCTGGTTCAGGAACGTGGTTCGCCAGGTTCTTCATGCAGCCTTTAATCTAGCCTAAGGAGGCTGTCCGAAGAGATGCCGCGGGCGGATGACTACCGCTCTTCACCTCCACCTATGGCCGGCTTTCGTCCGGCCGAAAACAACGTCTTCCGTCGGCGACGGCTGTGGAACGAAACAGCAAACCGTCGCGCTCATCGGCACCATGATATGGCTGCTCATTTGAAAGCGTGAACGCCTGCACAGCCACCAGCCACCAGCCATAGAGGCCAAGCTCCTGACTGATGGTGGTGACGCCAAAGCCACTCGCCCCCTGAGTCGGCAATCGTCAATTGGATGATTGACGAGAAGAACTAAGAATGAAAAAGGTGTAAAGCATTTCTGTCCACCGGCAGATCCAAGCCCAGCCAAGTGCGGCGTCGAACGTTGAAGTACGTTAAGGAAAAGACCGATACGGGAAGGTTGGGTGCTCCCACTGGAGGCTCCAGCGTATCGGTTCTCAGTGAGGTGAGCCTCCAAAGACCAACAAGCGGGGTGGCGGTTGGTGGAGGGCCAATCTACAGACTGCCCTTACAAGAGAAAGGGAAAGACAACCTGAGACGGAATTAAGGGCAAACGCGTGAAAGTGCTATTGGGTAACACACCTTTCATTCGCGGCTGTTACGACGCGGTATTTCGTGCCTTAGCCCATGGAAGCGACACGCTGCTGCCAGCAGACCTTTCGCACAACGGTAGCGAGTCAGCCTTTCTTTCGCTTTCCATGAACTTAGCGCAACGTAGCCGCCGAACATATCTGATCCTGGTTCTGTCTGGGGCCCCTGGCGTCGATCACTTGCGACGCTTTGATGTTCGACAAATTTCTCACCTCAAAAAACACACTGGCTCTTCTATCAACGGTTCATAGCGCTCACCGGTCGCTTACCTGTTCGTCATTCGCGCTCTCATCATATATCATATTTTGAAGAAAATAGGCCCATGATGTGCTCGAGCGGCTAATCGAGAGTCTTCACATGGTACTGTCGAGTACATTCTTGGAAACCATACCCACGATTGGTGTACCTCCACTATGAGGACTTCGGGAAGGCTTGAACCTTGGGCGGACTATAAGTATGGCACCATGGCCCCAATGGAACACCAGTGACGTGAGTATTTTCCCATTCCCCAAGGAGTCGCCCAAGAGGTTCTCGCAGTTCTACTTCGTCGGTCTACCCGATCAATATCAGCAACGGCTATACCTGCCTGTAAGTTTCCTTCTGATACCAGGACCCCTGACATGCCACCAGGTGACAAGTATGTAATGCGTATTGACTGCTGCTTACATCAGGCCCAACCAGGCTATTGACTCTGGTAACTGCACGGAAGCTCGACCTTCGTACCTTATTCAAGATCACCCGCCGACATCGCCAACCACGATCATGGGCTGTTTCACAAGCAATGATGAGAAACGAAAATCAGGAAAGACATACAGTTCTATGAAAGAAGTCAAGAAAGACAAGAAGGACAAGAAGGACAAGAAGAACAAGAAGGACAAGAAGGACAAGAAGGACAAGGAAAAGAAGCAACCATCTGAGAATGACGAGGAAAGAACACCCCGCGCGAACGAGTCTCAGCAAGAGCAACAGGCACAAGGAACCAGCCAGTAGACTTAGTGGTGCTTTGGCTAGAGAGGGAGTGAGGCCTGCCAGGCTACTTGTGATAGATTGATGATCAGATCTGGACAATTATTCCATCCTATAGTCCTCAGCGCCTCAGTGTATTTGATGCAGCTTTCATCCATGTCAACAGGCAAGAAACGCTAAAGTTGGGTTTCCACATAGAGCCGCTCAATCGTAGTAAGTCAGCTTGTCCCCCTGTAAAACTGCCCACTCCTGTATTAACCTCGCTTATGACCCCAGCGCAATATGCTCTTCGCTAGACACACATTGCAGGCCGATCCTTGGGCATTCTCTGGCGCCAGCAGCAAGAGTTTTCATGGAGTAATTGATACTGTCCTTTATGCAGTAGAAATTGCTGGAGCACCCACTTTGTTGCATTACGACTATTGTAGCTCCCCGACCAGGCACTGCTGTTGTCGTAAGGATTCTACTCAACATCTACTTAGCTCCAGTGGTGCACTGTACCGCAGCACAGAACCAGGGTCATGCTCATGGGGTCTCATACTGGACCTTACGAGCACCACACCCGCTGCATAACCGTGTCAGGAAACAAGCCGCTTTGCAAGTGCAGCTGAAGCCAGCCTCCTATCTACGCCCGAGTGACGAGACAGTCTATCTAGTCCGTCCATTGTTATGGTTCCATGTCCAATCAGGGGCGTGTCCTGGCTCGAACCCGTCTACAGTCGTGGGTCCGACGATTCCTCTCCAATGCGGGCCCAAGAGGGGATCCCACCTTCCCCCAGCTGTGTAACCAAGTCCAAGCCGCATTGGTGATGTATTCTGCTTTGCTGTTGTTCCTTTACGCTAGCACTGTAACATCAATCTACATGGTATCGTAGAGGTAGAGCGATGTACCCCTCGAACGTCCTTCGCAGCTGCTTCCACGGCTGGCTTGCGAGCGGCCGCTAGCCAACCAACCAACCCCTGACCAGATCGACATGCAACGCGCCTGGAGTACCAGTCCACCTTGCGGAAATTTAGGCACTCATCCTCTCTTCTCTTGGATGCGCCTTGTCCGCTCGGACGGCTGATATGCAGGGCAAGTGTAAGAGATTGACGGCTACGAGTTGACAAGCGCATAAGTAAACCACTCGGACTAACTGCAAGCGTCAACGACACGTAAATCACTGGAGGAGACAGTCCTGCGGGAGACGATTGCCGGTAACACCTATCATCCTTCTCGGACCGGTGACTCCTCGTCGCCATTGAAGTGTGAACTTCGCGGCTATGTCCAACGAGAGTCAGACTAGAACCCTCAGGGAACCGGTACCTCCCCCAATGGTGTAGACAATCGATCGCTGGTCATTCGTCGTATAAACATCCCCTTGGTGGTTCCTGGGGTTCGTGATGTGAGATGACGTTCCCAAAGTAGGATCAGAACAACAATGCGCGAGTAGTTGCCATGTATGACATGGTGACGGACTGGCCGCCGGGTGCCGATGGAAAAGGCAAAGGTAGAGACAGAGACAGAGACCACCACTACTAAGCAGAGTATCTAACAAGAACTCATTGTTATTATTGCTAGCTTCAAAGGTACCACGCGAAGACGGAGAGGCGCCACCAACCTACGGCCTCTTTTTCGAGACAGGGGGCTTGCTCTGCCTTGCCATCTATCTGTGCTATGTGCGCAAATGACATTGCAGTAGCTCTGCCGTCTTACTTCGGTTCTAGCGAGAGCCACATCGGTTGGCGCAGTTGGGTGAAGGCTCTTGTCTCATCATTGAACGTAGCTTCTACCAGGCTCCTCAAGTATCACCCCATCCCTATACGCATGGAGATGGGATGTACTTCCCCGTCTTTGTCCGTAATTTAAGTATGGAGAAATGACCAAAACAACGGCGGACACGAGTAGTTTGCGTGCTTGGAATACTGCCTTCGCATGACTCGGGAGGTTTAACATGTTGTGGCTATGGCTGCCCTTGATGAGTACTTGAGGACCCCTCTAACGGCAGACAGCACAACAATAGACCGTAGGCGGTACTGTTTCCCTACCAGAGATTCGCCGGCCATCATGTCTCTTCTCCCACAGACATGGCCCCTCGGAGATCCAGCTTGCTGTGCTCCTCAACATGATGGAGCCGCCTGGTGGTGTGCCTAACCAATCCAAAGGCACGTGACTGTCTTCAGATACGGTAGCTCAGGGCCACCAGTGTTACTCTACACCTGATACTTTTTCTTTTATCCCACTTAATGTTGACCAAGTGCTGCGTCATAAGGCTAAACTCCAGCTGAGCAGCACTGTTCGCCATTGTCAAGCGTGAAGCCCCCCTCATGAGCCAACACTGGCGATCCAGTCACTACAATCGCACGCAATCGCGCCTTGCGACGCAATCCCTTGATGAGTTCCAATCACATCGAAAGCTGCTAAAGATGATGGTCAACGCTTTGATACCGTATGTGCCACCTGCTTAGCAAGTCTTACCTACTGGCCCATCGAGTATCGACATCAAGTGTCACGACAAACGACAGATCCATGAGGCTTTCGGCCACCACTCGCACGATGCAGCTACACCACCTCGACGATACTCTTCTGGGGCGCCCAGCAATCCATGTCCAAGCCGAAATGACGCACCTAGAAGCCCGAACGATGGGGCAACTAAGACGGAAAAGGGGCAATCGTGGCCACCAGCCCGCACGGCGTGGTGACGCTTGCTGATTTGCGCGTATGTCGATACTAGACAGCATCACTCACTAACAGTGCAGTGCCATGTGCTTGATCTATTGCCAGTACTCAATCAAGGCTGATACTATTGTGCGCACCTGCGACTGCGTCAAGCCGACGCTCGTGGGCCGGAAGGTGGCTATGTTTTCAATTGGATCCATCCCGGTTCCGGCATGGGCGAGGCTTCAAAGAGCGGCTATTCTAAAAGGTCTCCAAAAGGGTGAAGTCACAGAAGTCTGCAGTCGCCGCAAGAAACAAAAGGTGTATGCGCGGATGGGTATTCCACTACGACTTTGCCAGTAGGGTCATCGTATATGGCAGCAGATCCAAATGAATGTGGCCCGTGTCATTTCTCATGGAACTAGAATCTGGCTCCTTTCGGATCATACCGTAGATATCTCTTGACACCTCGGCTGACCCTGCCTCCGTTTCGGGATTGGTGCCTCTTTCTGATGGCATCGCAAACGTGGCTGCTTGCTTGTTTCGAACCCAACACTATTGATGTCAGTCCTGGTCTGGCCTTTAAATTGTACATTAAGACGTCTTCATTGGCTCACTCATCGTAAGACCTCTTTGTACTGGTTGCGTTCAATGTCGCACGCACTGACTCGAATTCGAGGATGGTGTTCCTGGTGTCTGGACCTTGAAGAATGATGTCTCGCTTCCCCACGAGACGACGGCATAACCCCACCATGACGCCAAGCCTTGGTAGCTCGAGGCTCATAATCTAGATGATGCAATGATAGACCCCTAGCCATAAAGCTGAGCCCCACTGTAAGTACAGTCAGCATGGTGCACCCTCCATTGAATGGACAGCTGTACAGACGTGATTCTGCTAACCTTAAGGCCTAGGGAAACCCGCGACCCGCTCCCTCCATTGCTGCTGGTTCGACGTTTCCATCTTCGTCAACCATCCTCTCCTCAACAGAGCGCATACGAGGAATTGCTACTAACGACTGGACGACTTTTCTTTTCCTGCGTACTTTGCGCCATTTGGCATTTCTTGTTTGGCATCGGGGTTCCCCGGCGCGTCACTCAAGATGGATCTGCTCCAGGTAAGACAAAGACAGCCTCGTCCGTCAATCAATCTATCGAAAGCATCACAACACCTCACCAGAACCAGAACCAGAACCAATCACTAACTCTCTGTTCTCAAATAGCGCCTCTCGCAGATGCTGGACCGACCGCTCTTCCCGTGGAAGAAACTCATCATCGGCTTCTCCGTCGGCCAGTACCTCTTCGAAGAGTTCCTGTCATGGCGCCAATATCAAGTGTTGAAGAAGACAAAGATTCCCAAAGTCCTAGAGGCCGAAGTTTCTCAGGAGGTCTACGACAAATCACAGGACTACGGTAGAGCCAAGGCCAAGTTTGGCTGGGTTCGCGGACTCTACGGACAGCTTCAAAACATCGCCTTCATCCACTTCGACGTCCTCCCCAAGCTCTGGGCTTGGACCGGAAAGCTCCTCCTCAATGTCGCCCCCGCTCGCTTCACCGGCGAGATCTCGCACTCTATCGTCTTCGTCCTGTCCTTCATCCTGATCCAGCAAGCCTTGTCGCTCCCTACCTCCATCTACCACACATTCGTCCTCGAGGAGAAGTTCGGTTTCAACAAGCAGACGCCTAAGCTCTTCATCACGGATATGCTCAAGTCGAACATGTTGGCCTTCATCATTGCCCCGCCTGTCCTCGCCGGTTTCCTCAGCATCGTACAAAAGACCGGAAACCAGTTCTTCTACTACCTGTGGTTGTTCGTCGCCGGTCTCCAGGTCTTCATGATCACCGTCTACCCCATCACCATTCTTCCTCTGTTCAACAAGCTCTCTCCCCTGGAAGAGGGCAAGCTGAAGACCGACGTCGAATCCCTGGCCAAGAAGCTCAAGTTCCCCCTGCAGGAGCTGTTCGTCATCGACGGCAGCAAGCGCAGCGCCCACAGCAACGCCTACTTCTTTGGCCTGCCCTGGAAGAAGCACATTGTCATCTACGATACCCTCATTGAGAAGAGCGAGTCCGAAGAGGTTACCGCCGTCTTGGCCCACGAGCTCGGTCACTGGAGCCTGGGCCACACCACCAGACTCTTTGGTATCTCTCAGATTCACGTCTTCTACATCTTCACCCTGTTCTCCGTCTTCATCAACAACGCCTCTCTTTACCATGATTTCGGCTTCATCAAGGAGCACCCTATCATAATTGGTTTCATCCTCTTCTCTGACGCCCTGGCGCCCATGGACACTGTCATCAAGCTGTTGATGAACATCATCAGCCGACGCTTCGAGTTCCAGGCTGATGAGTTCGCCCGCAAGCTCGGTTACCAGCAGCAGCTGGCCGCCTCTCTGATCAAGCTGCAGATCCAGAACCTCAGCACGATGGACGCCGATTGGATGTATGCTAGCTACCACTTCTCGCACCCCATCCTCTCTGAGAGACTCAAGGCTCTTGACTGGACGCCCAGCGGCAAGATCTCCGAGGAGAAGTCCGAGGAGACTGCTGCTGAGAAGGCTTCCGGAAGAGAGCTGTGATCGAACACTACGGTGTTGCACAACCAGCGGCGAGAAGACGTCGTATATGGGCTGAGAAGCCTTAGCTTGTACCATAGGAAAGGCCGGTTCGGCTTCGCCCATCTTATTATGGGTGACTAAAGTAGCCGGGACGGTAGTTGTGTCCGGATGCCCCCTATATTGCGAAGTTGTCTCCTGCCTTGATTGGTCATGGACAACAACCGTCAATAGTAGCGGAATGGCATGTGACAGGCCTAAATGAATATGGTCTGAGTGTTTTTGAAATCTAGTCAAGAGGCGTATCGTGGATGCCTGCTAGATATGTGTTTGGTCACGCGAGCTAAGTAGAGCGGTAGATAAGATGATGGATTTATCTTTCCTATCCCATCGATCGCGTTATTGGTGCATTCAAGGTTCAGACGGTAGCACTCCTACATGACATGGCCTGCCTCGTCTCTGCCCTGAACATAGACAATCTTAAACATTGCTGATGAGTTATCGGCTGTCAATTGCTTTATATACCTTAGCCAATGTGGCCGGTATCCCTCGGTGAATTTTGTCAGATCATCCTGATCTTAGTAGTCCCTTGCTGTCTACCAAAACTGGCTCACGGCATGTGTCGCATGTTTGCCTTGACTCTCTCCAGTAGCTGTGCCGTCGTATCGCTCGACTGCGGATGGAGATCTCGCTGTATCGGGCAAGGTTATTTCCCTTCCCATTAGCCCCTGACGTCGTGTCTCGTGGAGAGGGGGTCAAGAAGCAACTCACGTTGGCCAGCCACCTTCGCAGCTCCTCCCTTGTCCAGTTCTCGGGGTTGCCCTTCGGGTCGCCTTCGGCGGGTAGTAGGTCGCTGCCCCAGATCATGTACACACTGGCCGCGGCTATGAGCCCGGCAAATCCTGTGTTAAGTAGTCATGTCAGTTCCCATTGATGGTCGCATCACGCTTCTTCGTCTTCGACACGAGAGAGCATCGAAGGAGGAGGAAACATGTAGAGCCAAACGAAAGACAGGGTGGCAGGCCGTACCTAGAAAGGCGTTCTAGGTTAAACGAGTGAGATTAGTTGAGATTCAATCAAGCATGGAAAGAAATGGAAAGAGCCCGCGAGGCAGGGAGGGGGGTGTCGTGAGAAACAATAGGAATAGGCGACGGTGGAGTGGTATGAAATGTGTGTGGTACGGTTTAATTCAATTCAGTCTTGGCTCACCTTGGACTTCATGGCATTGTCGATGGGCGTCATTTTTCAACGTGCTTTTAGTGGTACTGCAAGAACTTAAATGATGAGGAATCAAGTTGAAAGAGAAGGGTAGAACCAATATAGGTACGTTGATAGATGCGTAAAATATTGAGGAAGTTGTGATGCGAAACAGTGAGGTGGCAACTGACGCGGCCTAGTCAACCACGGCATCTACTACATCATCTGCCTAATTGCCCCTCTATAACCCGTGGTAGAACACTGTGAAATGCTGGCCTCAGAATTCAATCAGACCACGTTTATAAACTCCATACATGTTTGTATTTATAGTCATTGACTAAAATATTTTATTTTATTTTATTTATCCCCTCTACAATTGACTAAGGTTCATCGCCTCTAGATAGAATGCACACCCGACTATAAATCGACTATCGTCTACGTGACTTATTTATGCATCCAGTCCGTCTAGCTCTATGAGTTTGGTAACTATTTGGATAACTTCGTTCTCATGGACATCCGACTGCGGGTTGTTGACCTTCAGCGCGATCATGTTGTCGACCATACCGCGCAGTCTCGAGACCAACACGCCGATTCTCGCCCACCCACGTAACCTGATCAGATAGCTGTTAGTAATTGACTCGCGTAGGATTGACTGGGAATTATATCTTGGTGAATAATCAAACGTACCTGAGCCACCCATCGACAATCAATCCCCTGCCCATGGTATCGAGCTCAATAGCACCGGAGAAGAGTAGGAGCGTAAACGCATTGAACGCTGTCACAGGTTAGCATGCCTGAGCATTTACAAACTAGACGAACGGAAAACAAGGAGAGAAGAAGATAGACTCACGAGTCAAATCGCGCACGAAGATCTTGCTCGTCGAGATCATGGTAAAGTACGACACGAACGCCGCATTGCCCGCGAACCCCTGGTGGTCGAATAGCGTGCTGCTGGGGTGGATGAAGACGCGCCCGTTCTCCTGGGTGTAGTAGCGGATCGTCTTGGCCTCCGGGTCCAGTTCCACAGCACCCGCCATCGACGCAGCGAACTTCTTGTCCGGGAATTGGATGCGTGCGATCTGGGGCGCGAACGCCGACGCTGTTAGGGCCCGGATTAGGGACATAGACGATGCCGATGCCGACGCCGGCGCCGCGGCCGAGCCACCGCGCCTGCCGCCCCCTTCGACGCTCTTTTGGAAGATTGAGGGCGAGGCGATGCCCATCTCGACCAGCGCCGAGTAGAACTGTGTCCGGGTCGCAGCGATGTCCGAGAGCGTGTTGTACGACATGAAGTTCTCATCGCAGTAGCTCCGCACTTGTCGCTGTGGCAGCCTCTCGTCCATCATCCCGCTCCACTGCTGGAACCCTCGCAGGTCCGTCAGGAGATCACCGTCGCCCTTGGCGAACCGCATGCGCGCCTCCTTGGCCAGGTCACGTTTATCCGGCGGGGAGAGGAAGGGGCTCTTGGTGCTCAGGATCGCCGCAATAGTGACGGCTTCATCCAGGCATCCGAATATAGATCCGTAAACCATAAGCTTGCCGCATCGCAAGTCGGCGGGGATCATAGCTAATTGTTGACCGAGCGATGTAAGTTCATCGCCGTCGAGGGCACCCATTCTCTGCAGCAGCTTGATAGCGCCCTCCACTGCCGAAGTCGTGGGGGGTGTGGGTGTTCGTGCTAAGAAGCCAGCCACATCGGTGGTACCCATGGCTCTTACTGATAGACAGAGCTGCTCGAGGGCGACACGCCGAATTTCAGGTTCGGGTCGCTCCGCCATCTGCTGTTCCAGCTTCGCGGTGTACATCTTGTAACAGATACCAGCTTGCACACGACCAGCACGACCACGTCGCTGCTTACAGGCTGCCCTCGAGGCCCAGGTCTCCTCCAGTTTTCGCATGTTGTTCTGGGGATCGTAGCTTGTCTCCTTGACTCTTCCCGTGTCGACAACAGCAACAATATCATCGATGGTGATAGATGTCTCGGCAACGTTGGTTGCGACCACGACCTTACGCTTTCCAGGAGGAGGGCTGGTAAAGACTCGTCGTTGCTCCCGTGTGTCCAGTGATGCATGCAACGGCAGCACATGTAGACTGGACTCAGACCTGAGCTCGTTCACTGTACGATTGATTTCAGCAACACCTGGAAGGAAGATCAAGATACCACCCTTCTTGTTGCTATCGTATAAAGCTGCGTCAATTGCCTTGGTCGTCTCTGCGAGCAAGGAGTAGTTGATACGCGAGCCGAGTTTCTGGATGATCTTATTGACCGGATCCAATGATTTGTCTGCATCAGCAGGACCATCGTCGTTGTACCGGTCGTATCCCAACTTGAAGTCCGTCATACGAATGATGTCGTCCAGGTAGTAGTCATCCACGGGGTAAGTCCTGCCGCTGATTTCGACCAGTCCGACGCTGAGGCCCTCCATGGTGAAATAATCTCTGAATGTCGCGGCGTCCAGAGTGGCACTCATGAGGACCAGCTTGAGATCCTTCCGACGCTTCAGCACATCACGGATAATAGATAATAAGAAGTCAGTGTCCAAACTGCGCTCGTGAACCTCGTCTATCACGACGTGGGTGACATCAGCAAGTGAAGCAATGACATCTTCGGTCCGTCCACCTGATGTCTGCAGACGTCTCAGCAACACACCAGTGGTGACAAAGGTGATCCTGGTCTGGGCGCTTGACTTGTGTTCTCCTCTGATCGAGTAACCAACTTCTTCTCCGATATTGTAGCACCGCTCCTCGCTTACACGGTCTGCCAGACCCAGGGCGGAGATTCGGCGAGGTTGTGTACAGATAAGGTTTGCCACATTACCGTAGCCTTTACTGTAGAGATCATCCAAGATGAACTGAACTGACTGGGTTGATTTACCACTGCCCGTTTCACCAGCAATGATTGTCACTTGGTTGCTCAACACGGTGTCAACGACCTTGTCTTTCACGAGCCAAGCGGGCAGGTTCTGCCTTTGCGCTATCATTTTCTTGACAGCAGGATCTTCTTGCCTTCGCTGCCACGATTCTTTGCTCTTGGGGTCGGCAATCCATTTCAGGGGCTTTGGGTGTCTGGCCGTCTTGCGCTTCGCAATGACAGTACGCACCTCCGACGCGGTTGAAGCTACCCCTGAAATCTCCTTGAGCTTGCCAGGCCGCTGGATGATATCATTGATGTTTTGCTGAACCCAGTCGATAACGAAGTAGATCTTCATAGGCTCACCACCCAGCGACTCTCTGACATAGGAGAGGGTCTTCTTGATGATGCTGAGTTTGATATAGGACGGGAGCTCCGATACCATCGCTACTATCAACTCAGTGGGGTACCGCGAAGACCTGCGTACTTGGATTGCCGCAGCGATGTTTTTGTCTGGCCCGTTCTCGACATTTTCGATGGCGATTTGGCATACCGTATCCGATATGCGCTTATATTGCTCGCCAAACACGGACTCAAGACTCTCCATCTCTTCCTCCCAGCATTCCTCAGGTGTGTTCAGAATGAGTGGTTCTTCCGGGGATCCTGGAGAGCTCGCAGAGCTATCGCCACTAGCCATAAGAATAGTCTGCAGAGCCTCGGCAGTCGCATCCTCATCGCTGTCGTTGTCATTGTAGACCTTTCTACAGAGCTCGACAGAATATCCAGACTCGGAAAGCCGTTTTACCGCTGCTTCCCGCTTCAGATCGGATGTTGCAGCTACCGAAACGCCGGCGCTGTAGTTTCCAGGCAGCGCCCACTTAGGCAGGTCGTCCTCTGGAACGTGGATGAGCAGCCATTCCAGAGTTTCCTCCCGGTCCTTGCATTCTTCCACAGCCTCCTCGATATGACTAGCCTTGAAGCCCGAAGTCGTGAACTCCTTGATGATACTTTGTTTCTGCGCTGCAGTCATCTTGACACCGTGGGGGTTCCATATGACCTCTCGCCGGAGCAAGTCCTCAAGCCGCGAGCGTGTCTTCCGACCCATCTCGATCTTGGGCACTGTAGTCCAGCCTTTCATAGGGTTAGAGCCAGCCCCTCCCGAGCTGCCTGCTGCGTTGCTTCTGAGGACCAGCCCATTAGCGCCCGGCATGTTCCTGGCCTTCTCCTTGATCGCTTCTTGCTCCTTGCGCTTCTTTTCCTTGGCCACCTTTTCGTCTTCGCGCTGCTTCTGTGTAGCAAACGGATCCGCGTCATACATCCAGCCCTTACCCTCCGCTGCATCCTCTTTCTTGAGCGCTCCAAACGCCTTCCACAAGTCCCTGTAGTCTGGGGGCAGCATGGTATGAATGTTCTTCATGCTGCATACCCGGAAGAGGGCATAGGTAGCGGCCGCATGACGAGCCTCCAGAGCCGTTTCTCTGGTGACCAGATGCTTGTGAGTGGGAGGCAACCTGAAAGGCGGCAGGGCCTGCATCTCATGAGTTTTGGGGTGCTTGGCACGCAAGGTCACAAAACAAGAGTATCCATCTGCGCTTTTGTTCATCTAAGACACGTATCAATATATTGAATTCATCAAGTGCATCTATCAAGCTCATCTTGGGGATGCTCACGTTATCGTAACTGGGCTTATCCCATTTCTGCTTCTGGCAGTGCTCCGAGAGCAGATTAACTGGCAACTTTCCTGTCCAACTGGAACCGCCAATAATCTGCTTCACAGTTGGTTTCGGAGGGCCTGCTGGTTCCTCTTCAGCCGATTTCGCCGGCTTGGGGCGTTTAGGCTTAGGGTCCTTGTCAGAGTTCGTGAATACGATGAAGTCATCCTCCCTAGGAGGTTTCGGTGCCTTTGCAGCGGGGGCCTTGGCCGGCTTCTTCGAGGACGCGGCAGCCGCCGCTGGTGCCGGCGTGGTAGCCTTCTCTTTGCCCTTCTTCACCATTGTGAAAATGAATGGCTAGAAAGGTGTAAGAACGTCAAGCTAGGGAGCGACGTGCGATTGTTGCTGTGTTGTCATTCAATGTGCAATCTGTAAAGAGGTTTCCAGTGAAGTCAAGCAAATGCTGGGGTTTTCTAACGCTAAAGCACAGTAAGAAAAAATAAGCCCGCACTAATGCAAAGGGGCCAACGGAAGGCTACAGCGCATGTTCAGGTAGTGTATAAGGTTTTTGGGGGAGCTCGATGGTCTCAAAATACAGTGTGCAAGGCCAGTTGGAAGCTACGAATGCCTGCTTCTCTCTCGCCTCAAACTTGAGTCATCTTGTGATCATTTAGCGAGTGTTTGCTCGTACTACACGTTAGAACAACACATCAATCTCTCTTATTGGTTTGCGTGTATGACTACTATCATCATTCCACTTTATCATTGGAGAAAGTGCTTGATAGAAAACAGCTCTCTTATTAGTTAAAGCACATCATGTCCACTACAGGAGCAGAGGGGGAGGAAGCCATAAGTGGCAATGAGATTGTCAGCACCGTTATTGCATCACCATCAAGAGCTGCTGCTGAGGAGACCACCGCCACCAAAACACCACGGAATGCCTGTAAGTACCTAGCCTGAAGTCACGAGACCCCCGCCGAGTGCAGTATACCGACAACCTGACAAACCAAGTCGCAGAACTCATGACCGCCAAACCAAATATGGGTCAATCGTCATCCAAAGGCCACAAACGGCGTGCATCGTCGTCCGGACAGGCCACCACCACCTTCTCCTCAGCAACCACCACGTCTGCTGCTAATAAGAAGAAGCGGTCGTTTGCGGGCCGGGATGGACTGGGCGCGTACATCGCGGACCCTGCGGCCTTCCCGCCGAGCCGGGTCATCTACTACAACGACGACTTCGTGGCCATCCGCGACATGTTCCCCAAGTCCGCCGTGCACTGCCTGCTGCTGCCGCGCAAGGTCCCGGCCGGCGTCGAGATGTTCGAAGTCGTCCGGGCGGACCCGGCCTTCCTCGCCGCGGCGCAGGCCGAGGCCGCCAAGCTGAAGCAGCTCGTGGCCAAGGAGCTGGAGCGGAAGTTCGGCAGCGAGAGCCAGAGCAGCGCGCTGCGGCAGCGGGTCTTGGATAGTGGCGATCTCGAAGCCGAGAAGGAGGAGTGGGAGGGCAAGAAGGACGGCAAGCTGCCGCCGGGCCGGGACTGGGCGAGGGAGGTGAAGGTCGGCATCCATTCGAACCCGTCCATGAACCACCTGCACATCCACGTGCTGTCGCGCGACATGTCATCGGACTCGCTCAAGCACAAGAAGCACTACAACTCGTTCAACACGGACTTTTTCGCGGACCTGGACATATTCCCCATGGACGACGGCGAGGTCTACGAGCGGAAGCACTCGGACTGGCCGAGCCGGGATCTCGTCTGTTGGCGATGCGGCAAAAACTTTACGAACAAGTTCCAGAAGCTCAAGGAGCACCTAGCGGAGGAGTTCGAGAAATGGAAACGAGAATAGAGGAGCAATAGAGCCATAAACGTCATCATGAGAACACAGGGATTTAATTAATGAATATCAATGAAATAAATGAATACCCTCTGATATAAATAACGAATGGGTGCCTCCAGCGGCAAACTTGCGATTCATCTAATCTAAACTCATAACGCTTCATTCTACATGCCACTGTGCTAAATAAGGAAAAGATGCTGTGGAGCTTTCAAATGCTACATTTCAATCGATGCTGTATCCCCGTCCCTGGCCGAAAACCCAAACTCATGCGTGTAAAAAAACAAAGTGGTATCTCATTGCAAATAACCTTGAAAATCGTTTGGTGTTGTATAGATGTTGTCACAATCTTTTGTGGAATCAATGTAACGGATACATGGGCTTCGGGCTGGGTCGCACGGCCATATAGTCGTCGTTCTTCTTCGCAAGAAGTCGATTTGTCTCGTTGGGAACTTCTCTCGTGTTATCCACACCGGTGTCCTTCTTATCCTCGGTCTCCGAGTCCACCCGCGTCTCGCCGCTGTCTTCCCTGCGGGGCTGCGCGCGCTCCTCGGACTCGGGGATGGACGCCAGCAGCGCAGACTCGGTGCTGAGGCTTCTCGACACCAGAGGGGGTACCTCGCCCGGGGTATCAGGCTGAGGGCCGATCTCGGGCGACATGGCCGCAGCTCGAAGCGCCGCGGCGGCTGCTGCTGTGTCGTCAAATTGGACTTCAGCGTTGCCGCCATCGTCTCCAGTCACAACTCGCTCGAGCGGTGCCGTAGCCGGAGCCGTGTTGGGCTTGAGCCTGGTGTCGAGCTTCAAGACCTCCTGAGCCAGACTACGCACGCCCGATGCGATGAGTTCCGGACGCTCCCAGGACAGCAAACCAGCCTTCCCGGACGCCCGGTGGATGTAGAGCACCTTGTACTTGGTCTTGGCCCAGGCAGGGCACGCGTAATCCTCCTTGGTCTCGTGCTGCGGCAGGACCTGCACTACCGACTCTTCTGCAGAATCGCCACATGCTTTCGCCGTCGCCGCCGCTGCCGCCGCCTCCTCCTCGCCCAGGAACACGGTGATGGCCACTCGAGGCCGCCACTTCTTAGCGACAGGCTTCTTCTTGGTGGGGGTTTCGGGGTGGTGCAGGCTGTGCGCCCAGAACCTCATGGCCGCCTCCGGTCCAGGCAACCAGGCCAGTTGCGTGAAGTTGACGACCTCCGTCGGGGTGAATTCCTTGTGGGGAGCCAGGAGCTTCAGGTACTTGAGCATGAAGACCAACAGACCCGTGGGCGAGTCGCAAAGGGCATAGGCCAGGGTGTTCGGTTCCTGCATCGCCAGCTGCTGGTTCAGCGCAATCTGTGCGGGCGTGAACGACTTCTTGTCGGCGGAACCCTTGGCAGGTTGGTTTCTCTTGAGGGCCGAGAAATCATCCTTGTGGTAGGCAAAGATGGGCGCGGAGAAGAGTTTCGCAATAGACCACTTCGCCCATGCAAGCGGCGTCTCCTGTAGCTTCGGCTGGGCCAGAGGGGGCGAGATGAAGTGCGCGCCCACGCAAGAATCCGGGTGCTGGGTCGCCAGGTAGCTTGCCAGCTTCCAGTCGATCTGGGCAGGGGACGCCGCCCCAGAGCCAGCATTGGTGACGAGGTAGTGCGGGTACTCCAGACGGTGCATCAGGGAGTTGAGAATGTCTCCGGTCGTGGAGATGACCGGGGTGTTGTTAGGCAACGCATCGCTGAAACCGAGGCCTGGCAGCGAGGGGATGACCAGATGGAATGGTTGCGCAGCGTTCTCAGGCTCTGCGAAGGTTTTGAGAATGTGCCCGAATGACAGGCAGGTAAGGGGAAAGGGGGGTATCAGAAGAAGGGGAAGGGCGTCATCTGTGTGAGAAGAGCGGACGTGAATGAAGTGAACCCGAATTGGCGCGTCGGCGTTCGGGATTGTGAAGCCAGTGCGGAACTGAGGCAACTCATTGAGAGCTGCCTCTTCCGAGCGCCACTCATATTGTTCGACCCTAACGAAGCTGTTAGTCCATTGCGAGTGTGATTTTTGCGCGAGGCGGGCTTTTAGAACGGGGACTCACCAGAAATCAATCAACGGCTCAACCATAGGCTTGGGCTCCCACCAGTCCACCGAATTTGGCTCCGACTGTTCGTGAGGCAATCTGGTGATCTCGAGCTTCTGCTGCGTGAGATCGATATATTTCGTCGATACCTTTCGTCCAGAGTCAGCGGGCGCGAGCCACAAGGCGTCACCAAAAATGTGACTGATCGGCGGTCGCTTGGCGCTATACTTACATGCAATTGGTATGGCTTGACTTCCTCATCTGGAGGGGAGCTACTTCCAGTCTGGCCAGCAGCGGCAGCAGCAGCGTCATCGCCTTGTTGCTGGGTGGCCTCGTCGCCAGCCATGACCCGCGCAATCGACGTCGTGTCTGTGAATGTTCCGTACATGATGGCGGATGGTGTGATGAAGCAGAATAACGATGAGAAAGGGTCAACACAGCAACAACACACGTTCCGCAAGACAGTCAATCCCCCGTCTCTTTCCTCGCGCGCAAACCCATTTAATTATATCTGGGTGTGGCTTGACCAGGACCCTGGTGTGGCAAGTGGTGTTCCCTCCGCTGGCCTGTCTTGACCCGAAGGGTGCTAGACCCGCGCTTGAAACAGGATTTTACCTGCAGAACCCCTGCCCGACGGCTAAACCCCTGTGCTGCTCTTGCTACCCAAGGACCCTTGAAAGCAGGTTGACCAGTCCTTTCCTGGTCCAGTTCTGGTCCGGAGATGGAAATCAAGGGAAATTCGGCAGGCAGGTAGGCAAAGAAAGGATGTGGCGGCAAGGAGTGGCGGTGTCTGCATTATCTCGACGGTTCATGCAGCTATGCAGATCAGCCCAGCCAGCAAATAAAAGGCCTGAGACGCAGTTTCGACGGTTATCCTTTGCGCAGAGAGCGGCTCTACCACAGGAGCGGTGAACCCATGCCTGGCACCTGTAGAACGGGGACTGCGCGCTCAGGCGCTGTATGGCCTGGACCAGACGGCCAGCACACGTTAAAGTGGTGACAGCAGAGGTCACACTGGACAGAGACTTAAGCCTAGCTCGACAGGGAAGACCCACGACAAGAGTGAGCTGTTTCGCGATAATCAGCCCAGCAGCACGTCGTTGGAGGTTGGTTCTGCAGTTCTGCAGTCCTGCGGTGGGCTAGGCAGACTAGGTACCAGCAGCAGCGGTGGGCGGGTGGATGCTGTCGGCCGTTGCAGCTACGAGCCCGACGATTCGGTGCTACTCGAGTCAACGACGACCTCTGACTTGACGAGGGAGCAAAAGGTCAGATTCGTCCCCGTCGACTCTCGAGGACCCGTCTCCATAGCTGAGTTGTACAAGTGGCGGTGCATACGCATCGCATGCCCCCTTTCCCCCTTCAGTACTTGAGTCCCCTTTCTGGGGGACATCCCTTGCACCCTTGCACCCTTGCACCCTTGTTCCTCGCGGAGATGATCTTCGGTCAGCCCTTTCGCATCTGTACCACGTCCGAAAAGAAACGCGCAGAATTGGTAGATTCGGTGTCATCGAAGAAGAAAAGGGACTGCATGATTATACATATGATAGCTGTTTGATTAATATTATGACAAGCTATCCTTGCCAGACTGGACGGGCACCAATACATAGATCGGACCAAGATTGCCGTTCTAAAACTTCTATGCCTCCACTCGGCCACTATACATATGCAACTCTGCATGTTACCACTTACCATTTTTGGTAGAACCATGGGTGTGTAATGGGAAAGCTCCCACCGTCTCCTGTCCAACCTCCGCGCTAAGGTAAACATTATCATGTACTCCATCTATCGAGATATCGAAAAAAAAAGTTTGCTCTACCGTCGCGTCGGTGCCCGATTGTGACGTTGACCACAGGCCCATGAGACTCGACGTATGCGAACATCTCCGCATACCCCGCGGTTGCGCTGGTTGATAGGATCAAGACGAGCCCCGTCTCTGGCTGCAGAGCCACTTCCACTCGGGCGCTGACCGGGTAGAGAGCCTTGATCTGCTCTAGGTCATGCGCTCGGCTGCCATCGCCAGCGCACAAGAGGATGTCGCGTTCGCCTCGTGAAGACTTAGGTTGCAATAGTGAATAATAGGTCAGTCCGTCGGTCAGCCAGTCAGCCAAGCTTCGCATGTGAAGATTGATACCTATGACTCAATGACAGCTATCAAAAATCAGTATCCATTCGCCATCTGCACTGCACGTACCATTACGGGTCCTCGTGTATCCATTGAACACAGACCCAACCCTGACCCCCGGCGATATGTAGAAGCTCGCCGACAGCGACGGTCTGACTGATCTTCGCGTCTGCAGTCCAGAATAGTGGGCTCCCATCGTCGATTTGCGGAAGCCAGCCACCTGGTCCGCTGCTGGCGATCCCATCAGCACCAGGTAGCCACTGCCGCGGTCTCCGAACGCGAGGGGGCGTCGAAACTCGCGGCATGAGCGGGCGTCGCCGACTTCGAGCTGCGCAAGCTTGGGGCCGATCTTGAACCTTGTCAGCAGGGGCGGCGCCGCCGCTCTCTGCATCTGGGTAGCGCGCGCGACATGAAGCAGCAGCTGGTCGCGATGGAGTCGTCGCTATGGCCGACGTGAACGATATTGGGTGGGCCGGTCCTGCGATGTCGCGAGAGAGGGGTTGGTTGCCTCTCTGTGACACCCGCGAGCCATCACCAGATCGCCCGCCGACGTCAGCCGCGTGAGCTTTCGAATGCCTCGGTTGTGCGGGGGATTGGAAGACATCGCTGGCTTGGATGATTTTCCCGCGCCTGTCGGTTGTAGGTAAGAATGCTGCATACTGCTCACATGGCGGTGTCGACGTGCGAGCACTTTGCGGACTTCTACTCAAATCTACCAAGTGCATCGTCATTAACATCAGCATTGTTTCCCACTCATTGAAGTTTCGCTTCAGCATATCGCTATACCTCCCCTCTTGTCAGAGATCACCCCGCGGCTGGCAATCTGGAAGCCTCCGCTTTCTTGCTGGTTTCCTCACGCGGGACACAACTGCGCTCTGATGATGAAGCTGTCCCCCGCAGCCACGTCCCCCCGATGACTTGCTCGGTGGCGCTGGGGATGACGAGATTTCGAGATCTACCATCCACTCGGCCGCGTCGACGTCTTTTTCGACGCGTAGCATAGAGTTTGATGCAGCACGTCCGTTGCTTGGATAGGCACGGGCATCTTGAGCTCCACGTATCGTCTGGACGGACTATTCCGAGGCTATACTGACCCCACAGGGCGCCAAGAAGAAGAAGAAGAAGAGCACGCTCATTCTCACTGCAAGATCATGACGCGACATGGTTATTATGAGTTCGGAAATTATTAGGCCTTTGGCCCCGTTCTTAAGGCAGGCTTGACGTGGATACTGAGGGTGACAGCTAGGGACACTGCCGGCAACCACGTAGCGCATTCTCGAACGATCTGAACCCCTATATACGGTGTGCTGTTCATCGTCGAATCAAACTCTCTCTCATGAACTTTGTGGCAATGTGCTCGCTTGGTCCGATTGTGAACATCCGTGTTTGGAGGTCTTTCAGTCACTGGGCGCCTATATTTGCTTAATCAAGGTTAATGAGTTCAGATTTATCAACTAATACGTACGTAGTACGAAGGTATCGTCACAATCTTCTAGATCATTGCCAGCACCAAGGGCCTATACCAGGTGGGCCTTTCCCATGTTATGAGTGACACTGTTCCCCTGAAAACTCCAATGGATGATATGTCCCAGCCTGACTCGCATCTCTGGAAAGGAGGCAGCCTGCATTGTCTTGACCCCCATCAGACGGCATTAAGTCGGTGCTTGGATGACGAATATAGGTAATTGGGGACCATAACTTTTTACAGCACCCTCCACCGCGATTTGGACTGATACTCTTGCCAGGGTGGTGAAACTGCGGGGTCCATACTTCTCGTGCCTTGGTGGACAAGAAAAAACTCAATTCATTGCGAGAAGAGAAGTTAACGTATCTGTAATATCTGTGATACCAGTGGAGTGAGGTCAACGCATATTCTCTTGCGTCTCGCGTTGCCAGATTGGAAGTTGGACGACCCTCGGCGGCCTCCTACCCGTGCGGCCTTTCGAAGTTCGATTGTGGCTGAAATGGTAGAGTTGTTCTTGTGCAAAATCGATACTATTCAATGCCAGCCTAGTATGGCCCTTTCGACAAACTGTTTCATAATTACACGAGTCCTAGCATCGAAAGTGCTCGTTATCATATGGCCCTAAAGTCGGACCCATTATGACTATCACGATGCCGCGAAAATAACCACCTACTAACAATCTCTCGTTGAGCTAACCAGATCTAATGCAGTGTGACCTTACCACAAGCTTGGGGGCTCTTTGAAGATTAATAAGCCAACCAGGCCCAATATGCAGGAGCAACTTGAGGCACCACAACCTTCACAAGCAAGATCCGGTAGAGGACAATCTCAAACGGAGTATAAATTGTTGATGTTCACCATGCGGTCTATCTATAAACTAGAGAGACTCAGAAGTATAGGGAAAGGGGACCTCGGATGTTCAGGACCACGACAAGTCTCCCTACTATGGAACATCGAAGCTAAGCTGTTTTCACGCCAGAGCTTAGGATGCGTATTGCTTTCGCGATGCATAGAAACATGAATTATGGCCTGTTCCGGCAAGAACACCCAGACATATTGCAACTTCTTCCTGCTCCTTACAGTACCTTCCTCTTCCGTACCACGCACGACGAGCATATGTTAAGATTAGTTGTTGGTAGTCTGAAGAAGGGTCGGGGAAAGCACCCTAGTGCGGCGTGGGTTCCGTGATGCGGGGATGGTGCCTCGGTATTATTCAGCTTAGTCTCCCTCTAGTGATGACCGACCAGGAACCCGGATCCCTTCCTAGCTTCCTAAAACCACCGTGAGAGCCAGTACGTGATAGTAGGCGCTAGAAAGAGTCCCAGACGGCCCCGAACCGAGTGAAAGACTTTAGATCTAGCTGGAGAAAGAGAGAGGGAAAGACGCCCCGGCACATCAACATCATCATGGCCGAACGGAAGACGACGGTCCTGCTGACGGGCTGCTCAGAAGGCGGTATCGGCTTCGCCCTGGCGCAGGAGTACCACCGGCGCGGATGCCGCGTCATCGCGACGGCGCGCAATCCGGCCAAGATGCAAGCCCTCCTCACGCAGCAGCAGCCGCACCAGGGCGGCCGCGAAGCCGAGGGCCTGACCCTGGTCCAGCTCGACGTGGTGGATCCGGCGTCGATTCAGAACGCGGTACGGGCCGTCGCGGACTTGACCGGGGACTCGTCGCTGGACATCCTGGTTAACAACGCGGGCGGCGGCTACCAGGCCCCGCTGCTCGACGCCGACCTGGACGAGGCGCGGCGGCTCTTCGACGTCAACGTCTGGGGCGTGGTCGCGGTGACGCAGGCCTTTGCGCCGCTCCTCGTCGCCTCCGCCTCCGCCGGGCGGCGGCCGCGCGTCGTGAACATTGGGAGCGTGGCGGGCATCGTACCGGTCCCGTGGCAAGGCGTCTGTAAGTAAAGTATACACGCAAATATGTATATGCAGACTTACGTGGATGCATACACACACTGCATTACGATGGCCCTCTTACTCCTCAAGCTCCCGCCCCCCTACGAGACTCGTCCGCTTACACCTGTTCCCCAACCCAGACAATGCCTCCAAAAGCGCCCTAGCCAGCATCAACGACGCCATGCGCCTCGAGTTCCGCCCCCTGGGCATCGAGGTCGTGCACATCGTGACCGGCGGGATCGCGACCAAGTTCTTCGACAACGCGACGGCCACCAAGGTGCCGGCGGACAGCATCTACGCGCCGCTCGCCGCGGACATCGCGCGCAACACCGACGGGGACAAGGCGCGGGAGACGCAGGGGTGCACCCCCGAGGCGTACGCGCGCACCGTCGTGGGCCAGACGCTCAAGACGAGCCCGCCCACGTCCGTCTGGAAGGGGACAATGGCTACTATCGTCTGGTTCGCGACGCGCTTTGGCTGGGACTGGATCAATGACAAGATCATCGAGTCGATGTGGGGGATGGGCCCGCTGCGGGCCAAGTTCCAAGCGGCCACGTCCAAGAAGCAGCGATGAGCGGTTTCTCACCTTTTTATGTGTACATAGTCACAATTGCAGGCTCAGCCATTGTTGCTTTTACAAGTGGGGGCTAGGTCGTTATAGAAGAGGGATAAGGGTTAGATAGAATAGGCGATAGCAGTTTGCATCTGCGTTCTATTACTATCATTGATGATTTTTCATTTCTTTTTCTTGTCTTTCTTCTTCTATATCTAGTAGGTCTGCCTTTCCTCGCCACCCACAACCGTGAATGCTTTAAGGCAACTGGTTTCGCGAGTGTCGTCATAGCGCATGAAGGATTTCTTCATATCATCCCATAAACCTATTAAGACAGCTCGCAATTGCCCGCAAAACCTCTGTGGGGGCCGCTTGTCCCTTGAGATGTTCTACTTGAAAGACAAGACACATCTCGTGAATAAAGGGTTATTGGCCGAGGCCGTCATCCGTAAAAGCTCATACAACATTATCGCGGACCTGTAGAGAATTCCAGCCTGTGAGAACGTCCCAAGTAGCGACTAAATCATACAACATAAAGTATGGCGAAGTGTCTGTAGACAGTATTTGCATACAAGGCCTTCGGCTCTCTCGGCGGGTTCGTTTGGCTTCCGGAGAGGAATCACATGTCCAGGTTGGTTGTCGTGCCCGTGCCTAGAGCTATTGATCGGAGGTTGCATGAATACATGATCGCATGTCGCGGCCGCCGGTAGCTTATTCAGTCGGGAACGAACCCTGGTGGTATCGATATTGTATGGCAGCCGATCAAGCCCTCGTGTTTGAGCAGTTGGACATGGCCAAACTGGTTTCTTCCGAGGGGCTGGGCGCAGTGCCCTGTAGTATAGACCGCAAACCTGTCCATCGCAACCTGCTGGCGTACCAGCCGATGGAAGGCAAAGGCGCCTAATACAGAAGATAAATGTAGCGTACCGGACTGCACTCGAGAAGTTTGTCCACGGGCGCATTTAAAGACCTGGGTAGATCGTAGTCCTCGGCCAGTTCAGTCGCCTGTAATTTTCGCATGCCTGAAGTATTTCATGCCCACCCAGGCCGTCACAACCCAAACCCAAGCCATGATGCAGGTTAGGATCATCAAGGACGGATAATACCCTACTATGGGTAGTGTAGGATCGTCTTCGAATTCGGGCGGCGCATACGGCGTTGTTCCGACATCCCATGCCCAGCTCCAGATCCCGAGACAGCTTCCCATACCGATCACGAAAACAGTCCAGGTCACTATCAGGATCACCCAGCCCCACCATTCCGTTTCGCTGTAGTCATATTCGGAATCGGACGGCGGGAGCGGTGAAGCTGTCAGGCCTTGCAGGGACAGTGGTGACTTGGCATGTTTTATCGATCGTCGGCGCTGGATAGACGCGGACGGGGCGCGGAGAGCTTTGGAGAAGTACGACTCGGAGCCCGAGGATACGGACGAGACGGTGGGACGTAAGGGCGATGTGGATCGAGTCTTTAGGGAGAGAATATCCTCCTCATCGGTTGTCGAGGTGTACGACGAGATGGTAGGGCTAGGAAGTTGCGCTACGGGGTCGGTTCTGGGTGGAGGAGGGCGGTCTGCCACATCGGCTCGGCGAGCATACCCGTCCATCGAGGGACGCGGCGTGATGTCGGAAATCCCCAGGCCGAGAGCAGAATCCATGGGGGAAGTGGGTGACGCTACTAAATTTTCCGACATGGGGCCAGAAGTCACGATGACCTCGGGCGGCTGCGCCCTGGGGATAGTAATAGTAGTGTTGGTGTTGGTGTTGATATTCAGCGGGCTCCTTTCGCGCTGTGCGCCGCGGCCCAGCAAGGCAACTTTTCTCAGGGAACCCTTACGCCTGCGCGTCTTGATCTGCTGCTGTGGCGACTGCTGGGATATGGGTGCCAGGGCACGAGGCGGGCGACTCAAGGCGTCATCGGCGATATCGATGTGTCGCGACTCTTTGAGGCTGGGTCTGCTGTCGGAGGAGCGCAAGAAGTTGGGCAGCTTGGACAGGATGCCGCCGCCAGAAGAACCGCTCCTCCTACGGTTGGTTATCTGAGCGGCGGCGGCTTGAGTCGGACTAGTACTCGCCGGTTGGTTCTCCATTTTGTTGGTTTCGCGAAATGTCTTGTTGAAACCTTGACTTTAGGTTGGGTCGTGGCGCCCATCAAACGAGAGAAGCTTGGGCGAAACTGCGGTCATTTGCGCCTGTATGTACAAGGAGTTGATGACTTGCAGTGTCTTGGAGAGACAGGCGGCCTCAGCATGGACCTGGATGTAAGTAGATGTAGTTTTGATGTGAGCGAGAGTCGGCTACATGCTGCTGGTTTCTGTGCTGAAAATGCCGAGCCGCATAAGACACAAGACCCCATATGTCTTTGCTGCGATTACGGTTCGAATATGAATCTTGATTAACGAAATGACCACAATACGCATCTAGCAAGTCATTGCTGTTCATTGGCTTTTTGGCCAGAGGCTAGTGGGGAGATTCTAAAGCACCTGCAGGGGGGCCACCAGGTTAATCGATGGCTCAATTGCAGCATCAACCTGGAGGGTTAAGGTTGCAGTAAATGGCCCCTAACCTAATTCTTCCAGCTGTGGGTTGAAGCCATGGAAGCCACATGACACCGACTGATGGATGGTGGATGGGCCATGAAGGTAACGCGTCCCTCAGCCTGAAAAGGGAGGGTTTACGCTATAGAAGAAAACACCAATTGATAATCGATCGTTGATCTTGACTGTATACTCAGTATATACAGACAGTTGCCAAAGAAAATGAGGGTGAGACAGCTGCACCGGCCTCTCCATTGGTCACAGCTGCCATGGGAAATGCGCCTGGAGATTAGCACCCTCCAGCACCCTCCAAAATCCAAGAAATGCTGCACACCCACCCGCCCGAATCTGGGCAAGTGCCAGGAACGCTACGTAGCCCAAGTCGACCAGTGGCCCATGTTCATCCACCTTCAAGCTGGGGAATGAATGACCGGTAACCACAGTAATTGTGACACCTCCGTTCCCGTCCTATCCTCGCTATCTCATTGATATGAGCGCGCTGCCGCACGCCTTTATCAATGGCTCCTGGTAGCCGTCCCAAGCCACTCGACCTCCATTCCGGCAAACCTCCCATCATCAGGGCATCGCCGCCGCCCCCGTCGTCGCCCGAACATCGCAATACCAGTGCCGCTTCCGACGACGACTACACCTACTTTGGCGAGCACGACCATCAGCACGACCATCACGATCGCCACCACCATCAGAGCAATTCCAGCGCCCCGCTGCTACGCGTCCCTAGCCACGACGACGATCATCTCGACGACTCGGGGCTCTCCTTTTACGACCCCAATCGCCTGTCGCCCGTCGCTCCCACTTTTCACCAAAGCACATCGCTGCTCTCGCCAACCTTTTCCCTCGGCACCATGTCGTCGCGCCCATCCTCGGCGGCGACCAATTCGCCCTTCCTGAAGGAGAACACGCCCCCCGTCGACATTCCCGTCTCGTCTTCTGCTGCCGGTGGTGCGCCGAACAACAACCCCTTCAACTTCCAGACTCAGGTCATTTCTACCTCGCCAGTGAAACCCAACGTCGGGCAGCGACGTGGACATAGGTACAAGCACAGTTCCATCTCCACCCAGCACCAGATATTCCAGGAACCTCCGCCCCGCCCGCCGTTGGCGCTGCCGCGCGACCTGCCCATTCCCACCCTGCGGGAGGCGTGGAAATCGACGTCCAAGGACCAGCGCAGGCGTCTGTACTGGTGCTTCTGCCATCTCATCGTGGCCATTGGGGTCTTTTTGTCCGCGCACGGCTCGCTGGCCATGACAGCCCTGTCGCATCTGGTCTTCTTCGACGTCGGCAGCGCGGCCGTCTGCGTCGTGGTCGAGATCCTGGGCAACTTCGAGGTGTGGAAACGAAGCAGCATCCGGCACCCGTTCGGGCTTGAGCGCGCCGAGGTCCTGGCCGGCTTCGCTATGAGCGTCTTCCTCATCTTCGGCGGCTTCGATCTCGTCAGCCACAACCTCAAACACGTTCTAGAGGGGCTAGGCGACCACGAGTCGCACCACCCTGACACTCATGGCGCCGGCGAAGCTCCCCGCGTTGAGAACGGTAGCGTCGACTTGACAAGCCTGGCAGCCATTGCCGCGACTCTGGTGAGCGCTTACGGTTTGAGGAACCATGGAAGAATCAGCAGGATAATGCGCGTTAGCTACTTGGCTAGCCTGCCCAGTGTCCTGTCGAACCCTTTCCACTTCCTGACTCTGTCCACCTCGTTTCTCATGTTGATGATACCGCTGCTGTCGATACACATGTCTATGTGGTTGGATGGCGCTTTGTGTGGGTTGGTGGCGGTGGCTATGTTTGGCCTTGGAGTCCGGCTGGCCGTGGCTCAGGGGCTGATGTTGCTCATGTCGTACGGTGGGCGCTCGGTTTCTTCCTCCTCGGGCAAGAGCAGAGATATCGGCGTCGCCGATGTGGTCAGCGAGATCGCGGCGGAACCCAATGTGGAGCGGGTTGAGGAGGCCCAGTTCTGGCAGGTCCACTATGGACTGTGTATGGCTAACCTGAAGCTCTGCGTCGCGAGGGGCGCCGACGACGGGACGCTGAGTCGACTGCGAACACGTATTTCTACACTGGTGCAGAATCGTTTGGGAGAAGGTTACGGTAAGGGGAATAGCTTGCGGTGGGAGGTCAGCTTGCAGATGAGCACGGAAGGAAAGCCAAATCTATAGGAGTAAAGATACATACTTCTGCAAGAACTAAAGAACTTGCTGTGTAGGTCTATCTTGAATAGATATGAAATGCCAAGCCAAACTGTCTTTAGTGAATATCGGGCGTGCGAATGGTACGAATGGACTTGCTGAACGAGATTATCGAACATCTTCTATGCTGGCCAAGTTTCCCCTCCCCAGTTTCGTAAAGTGTCGACGGAACCCCTGAAAGCCCTTGCGGCCCAAAAGGTTCAAGAACGAGGGCCGGCTATGTCAATGAAAGAACTATATGAGCACATTACAGGAGACTATCCGCCTTCAGGGTAAGGCTTGTATGATGCTACAGTAACCTTTACACAAAAATATACCCTGTTATGCTAGGCTACAGATTACTAGCTAACGATTACCCCGGGAGAATCGAATAGGTAGGCAAGCAGTGGCATTTCGGTCTTTCTTGGAGATGCCGTCCAAGGCACCTACCTCTCTCACGTACTCGCTACATATGTACGCAGTGGTGGTCGAAGACTAACCACCCGCGACTCCTTTACCTCATGTAGCCCGATGTCGGGGGTTTTTCCACTTCTGCCTCGGTGTCAACGATAGCACGTTGGTGCCGTGATCTCGTACATCATGAGCACATTCCACATCGTGGCGGGCAGG
This sequence comes from Apiospora malaysiana, assembly GCA_006508115.1. Classification (NCBI taxonomy): domain Eukaryota; kingdom Fungi; phylum Ascomycota; class Sordariomycetes; order Amphisphaeriales; family Apiosporaceae; genus Apiospora; species Apiospora malaysiana. The sequence goes on along the minus strand of QUSE01000041.1, from coordinate 962,979 downwards.
ATAACCAGCGTGACAGACACGGCCTTGAGCCAACTTCATCCACGCGCGTTACACGCTCGACTGCCGCGCAGGACTGCCAATCGATACGGCCCTCAACACCGTCGCCACCACACCGACAACGTACGGTGGCCGAGGATAGCTGCAGGGCGGCGCCTAGCCCATCTCAGTAGCATAGACAAGATGGCCGAGTGGTCTAAGAGATAGGTGTTGTAAACATAGGTAGTTGTCACCACCCGTGGATTTCGAGGGTAGCCTTGATAGCGGCAACATGACAGTCCTTTTCCTACGCCATGACGTTTTCCAGATTGAGCGGCAACGATATAAGAAACGCAGGACGAGGGTCAAATTCCAAGGCATAAAGAACACAATCCCCAGACACGATGTGGCGACGACTCCCTACCCACCCCCTCGGTAGGACCAACTACCACCTTTATAAATGAAGACTGCTGTTGGGACGAGAGGCTTTATCCTGCTCGCAAGGGCCCTCCGTGTCCTCCAGGCACCTCAACATTTGGCACCGCCCGGCGCTGCTCCTTCACATACAATAAAACTTGTGAGCATCACGACACAGCTTATCTTCAGACTGCGTGTAGACAGTCCAACACCATCGTCGGTGCGACCTCGCGCTCAGCCTCGCAAGGTTCGGTCCCCCTCTTTGACCCGTTCATCGCCACGACAATTACATACGACCTGCCTACCTACGTTTAGCACACGTAATCACACAAGACGCTCGTTCGCATGTCTCCTTCGGGGAACGGGGGCCGGATCCTCCAACTCCAACACTGGATGGTTCACGCCGACACCCACGTGGTTCATCATATGACAAAACAGGAAATGTCGGTCAGTGGTTTCGCAGGACGCATCTTTTGCGTCCTCCTCGCTCAAGCTGACGGCGCCGCGCCATCTTCCCTGTCGGCAACCGGAACTGGCAACGACGAGCGCCGCGGATGTGGTGGTATCCTTCCCCAGCCGACTACCTACCTATCGTGTTGCCGGTTCTCAGCGCAGCCGCGTCCTGCTGGCGGTACGGTACGGTACCGAGAGTGTCATCTCATGACTCCTACTCCCACCGAGTAAGCATCGGTGGTGCGCCGAGAATAAGCAAGTAGGAGGGTTGCGGTAGAAAGCGCCACCGTCTGACTTGGGGGAAGGGGCCTAATAAGTGTATGCGAAAAAGTACTGCCTTCCAGACAGTTTGCATCACCGGTTGATCCGAGTTGGTCAGCATAAAGTACGTAGTTCCCTTGAAAAGGTGCATATATCTCACTCCCGATGCAAAATATGTAGGGAACAACGAGGAGTCACAATATACATCACGAGATACGGAATGAAGAGTAAGATGTAAATTGTGAGGTTGTTGAGTTGAATACATCTAGTCGGGTTGGCAGGCGGGTCTAGTAGTAGTAATAACCCGACATCCAACCGACTCTAACATTCCTGCAGCAAACTACGTCACAGCCGACACCGGTGACAAGGCCGACTTCAGTTGCAGATACTTTATATCACCGAGAACAACAACAGCAGCAGCCTACTCCAACCATCTACATACCGGCAGATTTAGAAACAGTTTACTGTGGAGCTATCTTGTTATTCCGATACCATGCTCAATCTGGTCTGCGTAGGAGCATGCTATTTGGATACGATCCTCAGGTAAGCAGCCCACACAGAGAGCTTACATGCTTACCTTGGGTACTATTGGGAATCGACACAGGTTCGCGCCCCGAACATATGATATGTGTGTCTGACCAGGAGGAGTTTCTTACAGCGTTCCACGTTTCCCAGAGGAGGATTCCAAGCTGAGGGCCACTAGCCTCAGCGTAAGACGCGGCGGCAACTGCCCCAATTCGCTCGAAGTCTTACAGCAGCTCCTGGCGGCGGAGCAGCAAAGTCACAAGGTCAGGCCGTATCTGGTCTCATGCCTGCCCGCGGCGGAGGGTCCGGCCGCGGCCAGGATCAGAGACTCCTTCGGCCCTGATTCGACCGTCGACCTCACGAGGTGCATCTACCGTGGGCAACACGACCAGCCGGCCAGCAGCTACATCATTCGCAGCGAGGCGACGGGCTCGCGGACCCTGGTGAACTACAACGACCTACCGGAGATGACGCTAGCCGAGTTCCAAGCCGCCATCGATGGGCTGGACCCCCAGGATGATATGTGGGTGCATTTCGAGGTGCGTCGTTCCCACCCCCCTTATTGGCTTCACCCTTGCCGAACGCACTAAAAGACGCAATCCTGACGACTACTATTCTTTGGTCGCGTTGCAGGGTCGCATTCCGGAGACAACGTTGAGCTGTATTCAATATCTCCGACAGACCTGGCCCAAAACCAACATCAGTGTCGAAGTCGAGAAACCGGACCGCGAAGGACTAGAGCAGCTGGCGGCTGAAGCGGACGTGGTGTTTTATTCCAAGAGTTGGGCTGAGGTTAGTGCAGTTGGGCGGCAGTAGCTGCTCATTTTGCTCTTGGCTCACGCGCTGCCCGACGGAATAGATACCGCCACCAGTGGGCAAGCGAAGCTGACGATGTTGCAGAGTAACGGATACCAAACTGCCCAAGAATGCCTGGAGGCCCAATCAGAGGTGGCACGTCGAGCGTAAGTGTTGCAGGACATAACGATATTCCTTTTGCCTGACAAACCCAGCACGCTTGCTGACGCGACTTAATGGAATGCAGGTCTCTGCTTTTGTGCACATGGGGTTCAGAGGGAGCGGCAGGCCTTTGGCTCCCAAGCAAGAATTGCGTGTCTTGCCCTGCGTTACGACCCGGACAAAGTGTTCGCGTAGTTGAGTATGTCAGCACACACAATCACACCCACCTTCACCTGCACCCGCACACCCCCCACGAAGCAAGCATACAGGTGTCTTAAGTACGCCTGATATGAGAGGGTGAGAGAGGCATCAGAGCAACTATGACTGACGGAATCCCTGCCGGTAGCACCGTTGGTGCTGGTGACACGTTCATCGCCGGGATGTTGTACGGGCTGCTGTGCCACCAGAATGATTGGGATGCGGAGACCAAGGTGAGATTTGCCGTTCAGTTGGCGACAAGCAAGGTGCAAAAGGAGGGATTCAGCGGCATCGGTACACATGTGATGGACCAAAAAGCAACTCTTGCTCCGTCGGTATGTAGTTAAGCTGACAATCTCCGCCTGTGAAAGGCTGCAAGCCATGTTTGCCATATGACCTTTTGGACTATTGGGTTCTGGATGCCGGCGGCTGCACCTACCCAATTAAGCCGGCTATGTGTGGCATGTACAAATTGCAGATGGGCTCTCTCTCACTAGGATGTGTTCGGCGTGTGGGTGAAGATGTGTACCAAGTAGGCAGCTGGGGCGGGAGCAGAAACAGGCAAGCCGTCTTGGTGTTAAACGTAAACTATGCGATTGGTGATTGGGTGAGTAACGTGATGTTTGGATGGTCGCCCCCTTGGCTAAGATGGCAAGAATCGACACACGAAGGCGGGCGGCGCTACGCTACGTAGTAGTCGGAGACGGAGAGAGTCAGCGTAGGAGAGGCAGAGAGGAGTCGTCTCGTCTCGAAGCACAGGAGGACCGGCCGAGAACTTCTCAAAGTGGATGTCGATCCCCGCATTGGGTGTTGCCGCTGCTGCTTCCTTTTAGGTAGAGCGTCAAGCAGGCAAGCAAGCATAAGCATGTCGAAGAGAAAAGGAAAAAGTAAAAAATAGCATGCTATTAATGGGCCGGAGCGCAGGGCGAGGTCAATAGGTCAATAGCGAATGTCTTTGTTGGCTGCGTTTGTGTGAGGGAGAGGGAAAAGGAGCGGTGAGACTGGCTAAGGTGGGAGGAGGTGGACAACAATGGACAACAGTGGACAACAGTGGACACATCCCATCTGATAATCTCATGTGCGGCTGGCTGGATGGTGGATGGGCCAGGACTGAGTGAGGACTGGGCATCTAGGTATGAATCTACTGTATCAAAGCAATATGATATGCTAATAAGACATGTACCAGTATATGAATCGGTCGAGTTCGGTTTGGGGCTTTGGGGGGGGGGGGGTGGGGGAGGTGTTTCGTCGTCTTCGCGGATGCCGCCCTCAAGCCTATCGAGAACATTCTGGTTCATGAACCTCCCTCGGGCCACACTGCCGGGTCGCATCTGGCTTTCACTGCTCATGTTGCGTCGGTGAGTCTTCTGCATAG